>RXPK01000651.1:0-73993 GCA_004143645.1 Protaetia brevitarsis
CTGAATTAATTTATCGTAAATAGTTTTCCCATAACATCTTTACAGATGTTGAAATTTTATGCCCTCTGGAATTTAAACGTTTTAATAACCACAATGTAGCCTTTGCAGGTAGTCACATTTGGTGTTGTTTGGATATGTTAATACGCAGAAACAAACTCGAAAAAAACAGATACACGTGCAATGCAGGTGCTGCGTATTGTGCAGACTGTATTAGATTAGTGGTTTCTCTATATTTGCTATTCGAGGGAAAAATTCTGATTGTTGATGCTTCTGCATGTCTAGAGAAAATAATAAATCCTCATATTTCAAAGATCACACCAAATTCTAGTAATTTCTGTTCTACAAAATCACATGTGTCAATTGGTCTGGCAAAGTTTGTATAAAAATTCAACACTAAATATTTGACTAGCGCAAAATAACGCCACACCGTAATATTTTCAACAGTGTATTTGTCGGAAGGGGGTTGGAGTATCAATGAAATTTGAGAAGGACACATAGTGCAAGTTTGAGTCGTCTAATGTCAATATAAAATGCGGAACCACCAGGCTCCTCTAGGCCCGCGTTGTTTTGATCTACGTAAACGTTTTGTTTGCTCATTTGTCATCTTGTACATTGTCCAATACGCCGATGATACAAGCTGTTATATAATCTACTCTACCGCGACGGCGTATCTGTCTTAGATCATTGCTCTGAAATCTTAACTGTTTGGAATAACGTCTTGTCTTGAATGGTGAAAAAACTAGTTTTTGAGATTCAGAGCTTACTTTATTAAAACTGAATCAATGATTTGACATCGATGGGGAAGTGAAACCGCATGTAGTGGGAAGGTAGAATATCGTCAGCCAATATATCCTATACGATCTTTAAAAAGTCAAGTGGGCAGTACAATGCTTAAATTATTTTATTTGCATATGTGAGACACGTCTGAGGTATGGAATTGTTTTCTGGGGCAACTCACCTAATGCAAGCGTTGTTTCTTTTTGCAAAAGAAAATTATTAGAATCTATGATTGGGGCATCATTTCTGAGTCAGTGTCCTTTATTTAAAAAATTAATATTTTTAACATTAACAGCGCTATACATTTTCATGAAATCATATTTTTTTACAAAACAAACGAATTAACTTTACCAAAAATCGGTGATATCTACAATAAATGGAACATGTCAGGCGCATAATCCGTTAATATACCCCAAACATAAACCAAAAGTTGTTTGAGGCTAGTCCGAATATAAGACTATATTAACGTGCATTAGTTACCAGTAAATTTAAAAACCCTTACTTTATGTCAATTCAAGTTAAACTTAGTCATTTTAAATTATCATTCATTTTACACTTTGGACGAGTACCTTAAATTATGTATTTCATATTAATATTTATTATTTTTATGTTAATGGACCATTTTAATTCTAAGTTTTCTTCTTATATTTATTCAATTATGTCATTTTTTTGACACATGACTATGTTCCTAGGAGCAGCAAAATAAACCCGTCATTATTATTAATACTAATGTATATTATATATTTGTAACTGATGTTTAACATCTTTAAATTTCAAAAAAAAAACAGTATAAAATAAACCAATAAACGCATTCAAATTACGCGCCAACAGCGATTAACGCCCTCTAAGAGGTGATATTCGCATTTCAAGCATTATCCCATCCTGTTGCGAATCTCTTCAATGGAAATTACATTTGATATTCGCCATTAAAATTGAAGTTGACTTTAATTTTAACAGTGTAAATCGCTAATATATTGACCTTAACGTAAAGTATGTGCCTCTAAAGTCCACTTTTATTTTAAAGAAGGATTATTATGAATCAAACTCCTGGAGATAAAGTAGATTTTAAAATTAAAGGCACTTTATTTTGATCATGAAACCGACCCCTAGTAGGTAAAGTGAACCCAAAACGAGAAGCACATATATTGACGTAGAATGGAGGAACTAAAGTCATTAATGGTGGGAGTGATTTTTTTTACAATAGAAATTACATGAAATACTTCTGTCAAGGACGGAACACCCTAAAATGCTAGTTATAATAGACTCTTCCGACGATTCCAGCGCTCAAAACGGATATGACGACATATGTACTTCTCATTTTGGGTTCACTATACTAGTATATCATTATGCTTATAAATATTAGTATTTAGTTTTACTTTGAAACATCTACGTGCAAATATTTTCTAATTGTTATGCTTACGGCCCATTATAATGTTACTTGATTGTGATTTGTGTTACTTTTATCCTATCTTCTGGCAGATGGTAGTTAAAATATAAAATATCCACAGCTTTCTCACCAATGATCTTATGCTACCTTCAGAAAATCTATTGCAGCTTATTGAAATCATACATTCGAGTTATGTAGGTCTTTAATGGATTATACCCCATAACCGTAGCCATTCTGCAAGCTAAAATCTTCCTTAATTACCGACCAAATCCTATTATGAACAAATCCTTTACCGCTCGTGTCCCCAATTCCAAGTCCTGCCCGTTGCACTCTACTTACAAACGTCTTCATTAGAGCAACAGTTTTCCCATCCCATTAATTCCTTCATTACGACTTCCTCCCACGCCCTTCGACGTCCTTTCTTTCCAATATTGTCTTAAGCGAGACTCTTCATTAGAGGGCAACTGATATTCCCTTCCCGCGTCGCTCGCCTCCAGGCGAGGAAAGGAAATTTACCGTCGCACAAAGCGATTTATTTACCGGAAAACTAGGGCGGATGAACGGAAATCGCTTTGTCTCCTCGCCCTAGCCTGCAGAAACGGAACATGGAGTGCTGACGTCGCCCGAGTTGGAATGAGGCATAAAACGCCCTCTCCCTGCCTCTCTCCTTAAACACTTTCGCGCCGAATTTAACCGTGACGAAGTTGCGGACCGCACAGACGCGAAAACGAAACAAGAGGTTCGCAGTGCTACACGGGAAGAAAAAGGAAGAAAAAGAGGATAGAGTAGGCGACGGAAATAATTTTCCGGCATTTGTACCGGGATGTAAGCGTGAAAGGAGGTGTAGATATGCGGTTTTGTGTGCGAAACCGCTTTCCGGCCGTCTTTGTGTGTGGGTCTTGCGTTTCGCCACCTCCAGGTCGGCATTTCGTATTTTCCGAGAGCTTTCCATTCAACGCGCGCGACTTTAAAAGGAGCGACGTTGTATTTCCGTGAGGTTTAGGCCGACTTGTTTTTTTTTTTTTTTTTAAAAAGCGAATTGGACTTCAAATGTAGACGAGCTGGGCTTTAGAAGTGAAGGAAATAATATTGTGGATTTGCCAAGTGGCACTACTGCACTAAGTGTTCCAAGCTAACAAGTGACAAAAAATGACAAGAGGAATAAGAAATGCGTTAAATTGTTACTTTATCCAAGTTACGCAAAAGGTCTGCGAAAGATGTTGCGCAGGAGAAGATTTTGCCTCCACTGCTATGGTCAGTATTGGTGGACTGACGTGCTATATATATATATAGGCTCATGTGGACTATATCGTAATGCTATTAAGAGAATCGGGAGGAGAGGCAATTTCATCGACTCTCCAATAGGTGACTAACGCCATTTGTAATTAGTGCAGCAGCGAAAACCTGAGCATTAACCCGTAGAAAACCATGGTAGTACCGTTTACCGGAAAGAAAAGAGTAGAACATTTGATACCACCCACTATTCAAAGTTTTCAAATAATGTAAAATATCTAGGCGTCTTATTTGATAAGACACTATCCTGGAAAAGATCACTGACAAAGTGAGAGTATCCTTATAGACATGCCGAAAGATATCTAGGAGATTTTGAGGACTATCTCCAAAGCTAATCCATTAGCTCTATGTGATTGTAGTGCGTTCAACCATAACCTATGGAGCAATAGCTTGGTGGCAAAAGGCGCAACAAGCAAGAACCACAGCTACTAGCACTTGTAATCCTTGACCTATCGTTTCTAAGTTAAAAATGTCTGTATTGGTGTTGTAATTTAGTTGGGATAGACATAGTGTTTTGCACGATATTGAAACTACTCAACTATACTATGACTACATTTAGTAATTATCGCCAGAAACACAGGATCCTGAAATGCATAAATATAAATGAAGGAAACATATACAGTAACTGTTGAACAGAATATGTGGTTTTTCTTAAAATCTTCGGCAAACTATGCATTGAAGTTAATGCTTAATTGCACTGAAAGGCAAACGCAAGAGGAGGTATCAATGAAAAAATTTATTGCACTTTCTACAGAAAATACTTAGAATAATGATAATTTAAAACAGCGAAATTTTTATAGGTCCATTAACAAAATGGATAAATGAAATAAAAAATAATAATTTTTGCTAAAATTAGTACTTAGTGTTGGATCCTTTATTCAAAATAACCTGAAAAATCCTGTTCTTCATACTGTCTAACCACTTCATCAATATTGACACAGGAATCTCATTCCAACACTTCGTTATCGCAGATTTCAGTTCTTTAACGGTATTGTATTGTTTATTATTCTCATATACCTTCCTAGCCAATATTCCCCAAAGATTCTCGATGGGGTTCAGGTCAGGTGAGTGAGCGGGCCATTGCATTAAGTTGATTTCCTTTTGGTGGAACCACTCCTTTGTTCGTCTGGAAGAATGGATAGGTTCGTTGTCTTGCTAAAATATCCAGTCTTGCGACGGCATTTGTTCACCAAAGTCTATTAGTACCATTTCTAGAAGTTCTATATAAGAACTCGAATTCATTCGTGTATTTATAAAACATATAGTATATAGAGTATATGGAGTTTTATTGTTATGGGTAAAAGCTGCCCAAACCATTACACTACCGCCACCAAAATTTCTACTCATCGCAACTTCAGTGTTCTTCTTATGGAAATCGTGCTAATAATATTTGAAACCATCAGGCCCGTCCAAATTAAATTTCTTCTCGTCCGGAAATATGACGTTCTTCCATTCACTATCCCAATTCATATGATCTTGCGCAAATTTAAGTCTTGCTTGTTTGTGTGTCTCTTTTAAGAGTGGTTTCGAAGCCCTTTTTACCCATCGAAAACGTTTACTTTCGGACAAAATTTGTTGTACACGTCTCTTAGTTACTGGTAAATTTAAATCACATTTTATTTGTTGTGCAGTTACATTACCAGAAGAAGCTAACCGAAATATCGACGAGTGCTGTCTGCGCGTTAGTTTTTTATTCCCTCCTTTAGCCCGATTTTTGCCGTAGAAATTACCCAACCTTACAAAATTATTGATAAGGTGATGGGATCGTCCTATTTTCTTACCTATTGCTCAGTTTGACAAGCCCATTTCTTTATAGCAATTTATTTTTGTTTTTCGGCATCAGTTAGTAATTTACCTCTCGGCATTGTTATTAACTGATATACTTTAAAGTTATATGTATGTATTTAGCACTAAATACAGTTTGTAAAGTGTTTGGAAAATGTTTACATTAGCAAACAATGCCTAACTTCATGCACCATCTATCTAGCTCGGTGGAACTATAGAAATTTCGCTCATACTTATACGTCAATTTTACGCTACTTGCTCTATTTTTCTAAGAATTGTAATATAGATAAAATAATATGTCTGCCTTTTGATTATGTTCTATAATGAAATTCGAGGTAGTTTTCAACTATTAGCGTTGCTAAATGTTTATACAGGAACTACAAAATTATGTGGAACTATGGAAACTTCGCTTACTGTGGTTTTCGTATTAATTTAATTTTAGTGCATTCATGAGGGAATATAAATACATAATTCATTTAAAAGGTACTTAAATTTAAAATTGAAATTGGCCCCTATAGTGCGCGGCGTCGTAATAAAGCAGTTGCCCAGTATATTACTCCCCGATTTCGCACTTATGCCTCTTAGTTAGAGATTCACTAGCTTCTATTGCTTTCCGATTCATTACTTTATTTTTAGATTGTACGTATGCTCGTACAAGTGCCCTCCCCCCCCCCATCTCCTATATATATATATACCGATACCACCTAATATACTGCTTACAATATTCCCCCCACCCATGGTCGGTCATCTGCGCCTGCGTCTGACAGCTTTAATTTAAATAAATTACCGGAATATACGCGACGAGATGGGACAGATTCGGTCGCAAATTCCCCCAAAATATTTCGTCCAATATGTTCGAGCGCAGACAGGCACTCCTTCCACGCAAGAGAATTTACATAATCGCCTACTTGTATCGGGAAAGTTCGGAGATTCCGAGGAGAAAAGGAAGCAGGTCACATCGGTTTTCTTTTTGCAGAAAGCGCGGTTGTTAGTTGAAGCTTCCGACTTCGAGTGTCTAGAGATAAGTGGGGGCATGAAATGGTATATAGGCTCGCTAATTCAAGGGTACTCTATCAAGTATGGCGTATGATTAGGCTGTGGGATTTTTTTTTCGTATTTTAGAACTCGTTCACGAGTTATAATAGTTTATTTTATTAATAAAAAGAAATGCTGTGATTTTGGCTATATAATAAATGCAAGCAACTCAGAGAAATTGATAAGTCAGAAAACTTGGAAATCTTCATTAAGCTATATTATAAACAAGAGCAACTATTAGACAGGGATATGTCGTAGAAACTACCTCAACCAGGTGTAGTTTGTACAATGAATGACCCACGCTTGAAAGAATTTTTCAATTTTAGCTGCAATAGTCTTATTAAATAGTTGTTCTAAATAAATAAATATCACATTGATATGACAATGTGTAAATCGAACTAAAACAGATATACGAAATGCGTATTATAATTTATACTCAAATTCTATACCTTGGCTCAAAATTAGAAGAAGTTGTTTAAATCAATCGCGTCAAAAAAAGTCTTATGATTGGTTTTCGCATAATCTTGCTTGCATATAAAAAAAATAATTCCAAAAATCGTCATCATGTCATAATTTATTTAAACCGTTAACGCGACTTGTCAACCAAAAATGTTATTCCTTATATCATCTATTGCTTATTTTGGGCGGTTTATAAATAAAAATAGAAGTTATTGTTAGAGTTAACGAGATGTAATGAGAGAAAAAGCAGGATTAAGTACCTTCACACTTTCCCCTTCAAGAAAATGATGCAGTGTGGACGATTCATCTTTGGAAGAAACAAAAATATTTTGAACGCGTTTAAGATGTTTTCATTGGATTCGCCTGATTAGAGCATTACTTGGCATTACAGCAAATATATTGAATATTTGCAACACATTGAGTTATTTTTCATAGAATTATTATTATTATTATTACAATTTTATAGAACCATTCGCAATTAATTTAGGAAGTAGTGACACTGAAAGTGACTTTTGACAAACACTAACCAACATTAATTATTAACGTTAAAGTCGTATTTTAATACATGTTAATCTTTAGAAGTTGTTTTATAAGGTTATAAATTTTTTATGCTTTTTGTTTAGAAGTATTTATCTATCACTCTAATAAAATTTCGCGGAGTAAACTAGTCTACTTCCGCTACTCCTTCTAATTTTGAGACAAAGTATAAATTCGTATTTGTAAATGATAAGTACTGACAAATTTGATAACTGATCATATGAAAACCGAAAACATGGCGTCCAAAAAACGATAATGGCGGTGAGTGTCGCGTAATACTGTATCTCCTTATACTGTGGTAATCATTATCATCATCATTATCAAGCCTAGGATTATCCGTATATTGAGGTGGATTAATCCTCGTTTTTCTATTATTCATAATCATCTACGTTTTATCATTTTTTTTTGGCTAATTCGGTTATTTTTCTCCATTTTACTCACTTACGGCACTTTTCCTTCCAATCCGCTATTCCCAGTGCTTGCAACATCTTCCTTTATCTCTTCTCTTCTCTTCTCTTCAAGTCAAGTGATCCTTCTCATCTTCTTCCTGTACAAAAATAATAAATGATCTTATATCTATAACGCGTACACGTCAATATATTAACAATTATTACTAAATAAATTCCTTGATGGACAAAATTTTTAAAGAAACGAAACGAAATTTATTATAATCAAAAATAGAATACAAAAAGGCAACAATGATATACAAAAATACTTCTACTCACGTCAATAGTCGACCAAGGAACTGTGGAACAAACTTCTAACACGCAAACGCACAATTCACCGACAAAATCATAAGCATTGAATAGAATAGGCGTTAAAACATGAGCAATCAAAAGACATTTAAATGAATGGAATTAATTTAAAAAAAAACTTAACACTAAATTAACTAAATCAATTAATAAACTCTTTACCCAAATTTTATACAAACTAAATCTAAATTTGTGAAAATTCTCTCGGTAAAATGATTCAGCAAAACGGAGTAGTCATGACAAGTTAAAATACACTCAGCGGTAACGCGGGTAAACTAAACTACAGCAGTACGTAATAACGGGCCTTATTAAAGTTTTGTATATTTATATTTTCTTTGCTTTGATAATGTTTTTACTTATCAATAGCATTTTATTTCTGCCACATGCTTGGTAACCTTTTTGTACTCTTTCTTTTATCCTATATTTATATGTTTGTCCTAATGATACTCCCAAGTAGTTGTACGTTGTAACCTTTTCAAATTTATATTTTTGATTTCTTAGGTGGTTCATGTTTATTTCTATTTCACTCCCAAACTGTAATATCAAAAATCGAAGTTAAAACGGCACGTCAAACGTTGTATATGCTAAAATAACATTTTTATCATTAAGAAAACTCGTTTAAAATGACATATGGACATGCCAAAGAGTGCCATCTTTTAGCGCACAGGATTAAATTTTGATTGATACTAGTCCCTCTTCTCAGAAAATGCAAGAAAGCATGCATAGTATGATCCTATTTCAAAACTTTAATACGTCATTTACTCCTTTTGATACTGCAATATGAACGTTTAGTCTATGCAGATCTATTCAGCCTCTTTATACATCGATTTGCCACATTCAAAGATCGTGGTTTTTGATATTGATTTATTTTTGTCAAAACCTATTTAGCATCTGTCTGTTTGTCGTCTAAACCTTTTAAATTGAAGGGTACCTTTATCGTTTTTCCCTATTATAGTGTTAACAAGTTCCTTTCAGTAATTTTTTTGAATTTAATATATGATATTAATCAATAATTAATTCATATGTAACATTTAATTTTCAGATAGGTAACTTTAGTTTTTGAATAAAGTTCTTGCAAAATTCTTTATAAATATACTATCTGTTTGGCTTCTGAACTGGAACCGTGTCCTAGATATTCATCTGGCCGACGTTTCGTCCACATTCACAAGGGGCACCTTCAGGGCTGCTGATGCTGTTGTTAACCTGAAACGTTTCAGTTTTGCACTTTCAGGTCATATCTGATGTTGGCAGGGTCTTTTATGACGTAAATATAATTCCAACAAACGACCATAAGTGGTGCATGCAACAGAGTATTAAGAATTCATTATGAGAATTGTTACTGACTCTTACACAAAGTAAGTTATATGAACTGTCAAGTAGATAAATAAAGCGTTATTTATGTCCATCGAAAAAAAGTATTCGTCTCAAAATGGCACCCCCATAGCAACCGTTGGGATATATATAGAACAGAGATATTCCTGTTTCAATTTAATGAATATTTCATATGGTACAATATTTTTAAACCTTGCCTTTATTGACTAACAATATGAGATAACTAATAACTGGAATTCCAGTGACTGAATTCGACAAAACTAAAGCACTTTCAATTTACTCGATATTAATTCGGTTATTAAATGTTTATTCATGCTGTCAAATCGACAACCGTAGCTCAGTTACACCACGACATCAAATGCTCTTACCTCTTCTATTACAGCACGATGACAGACAGCTTCGATGATTCAAATACAAAAAAAAAAAAAAACGTCAATGAAAACAGGCAAGACAGAATCTAAAATATTTTATACCGAAAGAAGAAAGAACAAATACGGGACATGTCTCAAACTGCCTTCGTTATCCGTCCGAGCACCGTGTCTTCTCCACGCCAGTTTCAAGCATTTTAAAGTGGAACACGTCCGTCTTCCTTCCACTGCCGCTCCGCTAGAGGCACCTTCTCGTTTCCCTTCTCTCTCTTTTTTGCCGAGCGAGACCCGACTGACAATGAGAACTCATCATCTCGACAACGGCAACACTAATGTTGGATCTGTCATCTATTTAAAATCTTTTTCGGGGAGCTTTTTTCACTTAAAAAGCTCGGAATTTTTTTTTTTACACCCATAAGCGTCTGGTCCTTTTTTCCGCGTGGGGGGGCGTGGAATTGATTTCTATAGCACGCGACGGATAGAATTGAATAAATAACGTTCGCGAGATTGGGGATTGTTTCGTTTTTTCAAGGTCGAACGTCTCAAATTCTTTCCGTTCGCCTTGAGAAAAATCCTCACGCGCATATATTAACTTAGGGTTCGTTCAAAAACACTTTCAAGAGCGGTGAGTATTTGTAAAATAGGGTTTCTTTAATACTTCTTGTTAGTTTTTTTTTTTTTTAATCTGGTAATATCCTTTTTCGTCATACACCATTAATATTTGCATTTAAAAGTGTAAATTACATTTTATTTTATGTTTCAATAAATTCATTCATCTTATTTTTTTCCTCAATGTTGTGCTTGATGCAATTTTTCCGTGGTTACCAATTGGAGATCTTCAATTAATAACTCTCCTACCACTGACATTTTAAAAGTTCTATTATTTGCAGCAAAATATTCCGCCACTTGAGACCATACTATCTATATCTTATATGCAATGTGTGGAAACTGATGAGACTGAGAGCTGTTCCGTCGTTTTTATTCCTTCTATTTCAGTTAATTGTTGCTAGTTTTTAAATCTGTTTCTACCGAAAGTTTCATTATATTTTTGTCCACTTTCTTTTTTTTAGAATTTTACTCTTTATTATAGTTCTAGAATTCTAATTATACTTTATTAACCCATCTAACTGTCGACGTACCTGGGTGTTGGGAGTACCTACCAGGCGCGCCCCCGAAGTGCTGGATAGGGGAAAGGCCATCTTGTCAGGGTTCGCTGAAGACGAGATTAGTTGCGGCTATAAGTTCGTCCTCTCTGCTTAAAACCGGAGCAGGATGAATGAAGACCGTTGCCGTGAACCATTCCCACATCGCCCGAGCTGTCGTGTCGTGGCTAAGGGCTTGCACAGCATTCTTCAGCGATGCCAGTTGTTGCTTTCGGCTACCGAATGTCCAACTGTTAAACCAGGTCCCGAAAGGGATGGGGGTCTTAACTTAACTGCACGGACCGAGAGGAGACAACCTCAATAAAAATCTAAATCCTAAGGTGGCGGACTAGGTTGATGGGATGCGTGGCTGGATAGAAGACCAGTCTACTAGTCCAACCTTGGGGCACCTGGCGCAACACATTGTATTTAGCCTTACCTCTGCATGCGGGGCTCTGTGGAGGTGGACCTTTTCTTCCCTAGCTACTCGTGCGATCAACCATGGAGGAGGGACGTTTATTAGCGGGACGACACCGCTAATAAACAGGAATTGGAGCAGGACCTCCATAAGAAGCCTTCCACTTCTAAAGTGAGAGTATCTCCCAAGGAAGTAACAAAGGGAGGAGCAAAACGACTGGAGCAGATTGGGGAACAGGATGGCATCCATCCCCTGTCAAATTGCGTAGCACTATGTAACTCAAGTGCGTTGCACCTGAGAGCATGTGAAATTGAAGAGGGAGACTTACCTAACCTAGGGCCTTCTGATATCCTACACTTTCTGAAAGGAATAGGATTGGAAGGCCAGCTGTAAAATAGCAAGAACAGGGGACACAATAGATCTTTTAGGTCGCAGTGTGATATCACCCTTCCAATACATACACACACACACACAACTGTCGACGTAGTCCTATGTATGAGGTTTCCTTTAATATCTTTTTATTTGTCCATCTTCTTTGGATACGATGGAAGCATTTTCCCAATGTATTGCATGATCTGTTTCTCAAGCACGATGTGCTAGTTTTCATTTTTCGATTTCCCTTTTTCCGTAGATCTTTTTGTATTCTTCTATTTTTATTATGAGAGTTTTACCAATGTGCGAGGGCTCACATGCACATGGAATGCTGTATACATAGTTCTTTGGTTTATGTTGCCCAGGTTTCGTTTTAATTAAATATGACCCAAATGTTATACCAGTATACATATGGTCAAAGAAATCTTCCACTGGCGTACTATAGATGGCACCACAAGTATTCCCTTATGGAAATATATTACCACTACAAATGTACAACAATAGAAAATGCTGGTGGTGCCATCTATAGTGCGCCAGTGGAACATTTCTTTGACCATATGTATACTGGTATAATGTTTGGTATGACCTTGTTGTGTTGGAGGCTCTTATTGTCGTTCTAATGTATTATTGGTTATCTACCCTTTTGATTTTTTCTGATAGGTCCTTTCTGTATGAAATTGTAGTTGTTGTGTTTCTTGCTTTGAGGGTTTGGGCAATAATTCGGATTCCTTTATTTGCATCAGCTGAATCAGGGCATTTGATTTTTACTCTATCATATCGGCTTCTTGTAACTTTAGTTTTGATGTATTCTGGATGGTTTAATTGGTAATGCAGATGTTTCCGTCCCTCATTTTCTGAACTAGCACATCTAAGAATGAAATGGCATTTTCCTTCTCCAATACCATGGTGAACTTGATTCAAGGTTCCATGTTGTTGGTAGGTGCAGGATATTCCTATAGAGTATTTGTACAATGTGGCCACATGAGGAACGTGTCATCGACGCATCTGAGTCTCAGCCTTGGTTTGAGATGGTCTGTTCTTTTTTTTTTGTTTGTTCAAATTGTTTCCGGTATAAGTATTTTGCTCAGAATTGGGAAACAGAGGTAAGGCCATCGCCATCCCGAACTTTTGTTTGTAGCGATATGAAACCCAAGTGTTGGCTGCGATATGTCGACGATACTTTTGTAATATGGCAACACGGAGAAGAAAAACTACAACAGTTCTTGGAACACACAAACTCACAGCACCCAGCCATCAAGTTAACCATGGAGAAAGAACAAAATGGAAATCTCCCTTTCCTGGATGTTATGGTTAAGAAAACAAAAGAGGGAATGCTACAGCACGCAGTATTTAGAAAAAAGACGCACACCGATAGATATCTGCATGCAAGATCTCACCATCATCCGATGCAGAAGAAGACATTAATACAAACATTGCCACCCAGAGCCGAAAGCATCAGTGACGAACAACATCTTACCAGTGAAAAGATACATTTGGAGAAAGCACTAAAGAAGAATGGTTACACTGACATCGACGTAAAGAGAGCCACTAAGAAGAAGACGACACTGGAGACAACTACAGAACATGAAGAGGGATGGCGTGTTTACCTTAACATAGCAGGAATCACCGAAAAGTAGGCCGAATTTTGAAGAGAACGTAACGTACAAGTACGCTTCGGGACTGCAACGTCGATCCAGCAGTATCTACCGACCGCAAGGATAAGATACCCAAGGGGCGCACAGAAGGTATCTACAAGATAACATGCCAATGCAGACAGTGCTACGTCGGACAAACAGGAAGAGCCATCGACATAAGAATAAAAGAACACGAGAGGGACGCATGATTAAGAAGAGCCGAGCAATCAACGGTGGCAGAACACATGCACGACACCGGACACAAAATGGATTTCAAGAATGTAAAAGTAATAACTACCACCAAGAACTACGGGAAAAGACTCATCAGGAAGCCATAGAAATAGAGAAGAATAAAACCGTTAACAGAGAAGAAGGGGTAACACCTTAAGCAACACGTGGAAGAGCCTACTACGAACCGTCACGGTCAATGGAGCGGAAACTACACGGTTGGATGCACCAGGGGCGTATATAAGAAGAATGTCGGACCATGGAGAATTCAGTTCAGTTATCCTAAAGTATAATCAGCGAAACGTCGAGCGAAAGTTTGACACACGGCGAAACCCGCAAGAAGCTGTTAGTTATAGTTACACCGGCCGTGAAAGCCTACGCAGTGTTACGCAGTGTTTTGTTTGTAGAATTTGTGGCCTACCTGGAATATGTAGTTATTTCCATATGTAGCTCCATGATGATGTTAATGCTCAATGTGGTTCTTGTTTGTACATTAATGTCTTGGGAAAAGTTTTATTGTCATTATTGTTCGTGCTTTAACTATTGGCACATTTGAAAAGAGGTTGGCAATATCGAAGCTAACCATTGTGTCGTTGGGATTTAAAAGTTCTTCGTTTTTTTCAATGAATTCCTTATTGTTTTTAATCGTAGATTATGGAAGGCCTGTTAGTGGTTTTACTATCTGTAGTGGTGAATTTCTACAACTGTTTCTAAATCTTAATTGAATATATGGCCTGCGAATTTGTCGTAGGCTGTAAAAGAAGGTAGCTAAAAGAAAGGCAGTAATTAATAAATGTTCAAAATTGTTACATGTTCCTGTCATGTAATTAAAGGAAAAACGATCATAGAAAGGATGTTTTGAAACAAAGAATCACTAGTACATTTTTTACATCTAGACTTTTATTTAAAAATTCCCAATTAAATGTAACTCTAAATACCAAAAATGTACTAATTATCCTTTGTTTAAAAAGATCTTCCATAATCTTCTCATACAATTTCAACTTGAATTTAATATCTATCAGAGTAGCCAGATGCATCACCTCCCAATCCCACATTCGTTTGTCTCCGTAATTACTTTCCACTGCAGGGTAAAACAACAGACGAAGAAGACGCGCGTCGGTAAACAATGCGGTTCACCACAAAGTAACTAACACGGAGTGTTTATGGCATTTTTAATTAGTGTGCGACCTCGTTCCGGTAAATAATCTTTTTCCCCTGTCCTTACGGGACGTGTGTCAGAGCCTCACTTCAAAGGGTAAATTTTATTCGCTCGGGCTGTGTCATCGTCCTCTTTTCGCTTTTATTCGTTTAGGGCATGGTGGATGTAAGCGGATACGTTTAGGAGAAATGTGGGAGAATTGAAATGTTAAATGCCGGGGTATCTTAAATATTTTTAATATGTCGAAATTCTCTTGCGAATAAGGTTGGTTAGGGCGTTGTGGGAATTATCTGTAGGCAGATAAACTGTCGAGTTTATAAAAGGATGCAGTGAACTAAATTATATTTAAAACAATAACCTCTATTTCCTCTCCTTTTTAGCTATCTTTTCCTTTTTAAATTCCACTTTGATTTTCATTCGTCTTTCGTTTATTTTTTCTTTGCAGCTATAAGTCCACTCTTGTATGGGGTTGAAGTTAAAACGACTGGTGATCCCTTTTTTCGTTTGCTAATATTTGCTTTAGGAATTAGGACAATATCATGAGGAATTATCGCAAATGAAGTTGAGCTACTAGGGTTGGGAAGTGGGCTAGCAGTAGATGAGGTACTAGGTATTACTAAGTCCCTAGAAATTTGTTGGGGTTCTTGAAAGTTACAGGGGATTTTTTGCCGTCATCACTAGAAACTGGTTCTGTAAGAACTGTAGCTTTGAAAAGAGAGAAGAAAATTGATATATCCTTTCCTCTACGGAAATTTCGTGCGAAAACAAATTGTAATATACCTTGGTATGATTCAGAATTGCGGAAATTTGCAAATAATCTAAGAGATCTTTATAATATTTGCAAAAAATACCGGGATCCAGACCTGTATGTCGCTTATAAAGCGAAGTTTTGATTGGTGGTGGAATTAGTAATAATACTTATATGTTCTATCCAATCAATTATTTATTTTAAATTTCGCTGTGTCTACCGGTTTCGGCCTTTCGCCATCATCTGGACAACACTGAATATGAAATTTACAGAATTATATTATCTAATTAAGGTTTTAATTTTTTTTTTGTGTACTTACGTACGTCTAAGAGGAATTAAGAGCTACGTCATTTGAATTTGTGGTGTTAAACATTAATAATTAAAATTTTAAATAAAATAAAGACAATGCACAAGAAAACTAGAAACACGTTAAAATTATTTTAAAAATTATAATAATGAGCGTGATGTTTTCGAAAATGGACTAGGTAAATTTAGTATTCGGTTTTGTACAATGTTTAATGTGAATATTTTTTATATGAATTTTTCATATCCATCTTTTAATAAATATGCGCACTAACAACAAACACACACACATACATTTAAAACATTCACATACACAAAATGCACACACACTCAAACACAACAAAAAATATTCACATTAAACATTCCGCGGGCTCCATACTTGGGCCCACACTGTTTTTGCTGTTTGTAAATGATTTGCCGGCATCTCTAGGAAATTGTGTTACGTCTCTGTATGCGGATGACACAACTTGCGTTGTGGCCTCTACTTCGGTTTCTGACGTGTGCTCTCAATTAAACGATATAGTAGTTACAATGTCCACATGGTGTGCAAGTAACCATTTGATACTTAACAGTAAGAAAACTGGGTTAATCAATTTTTCTAAAACCTGTAACAACTACAGTCTCTACGTGAAATTAAACAGCGGATCAATACCTCAAGTAGAGTCCACAAAGTTTTTGGGATTACTAGTAGATAACAATTTAAAATGGGACGTGCATTGTGCGGAATGCGTTACCATGATTTCTTTAAAAAGTTTTTATTTCGCTCAGGTAGAGTCACGTTTGCGTTATGCTGTGATCTTCTGGGGTTCATCTACTCATTTTACCAGCATTTTTATTTTGCAGAAGCGTGTAATTCGCATGATGCGTGGTGTTCCACAGAATACCCCATGCAGGGGTCTGTTCCGTGAATTTAAAATTCTAACTTTACTTACCTCTATATATATGAATTAATAATATTTTTGACAGTTAACGATGAAATATTCATTCGTAACAAGGACTTTTATAACAATATGCAGATTCGATCTTTTAATGACTACTCTGTATATATTATATTGCTGTGTTTCATAAGAGGACAGCTACCAACCATATTGAAATGCAATTACTATTTTCTGTACACACCTGTTTGTAAGTCCAGTATAATTTGGATTAATTCACACTAGTAGTCATGGAAGTTGAATATAATTTATCGTCTGACAACTGTACGATAGCCTGGTATCCTAGGTATCTATTTTAATTGAATGGGGAGTGACTCAATGTGATTCGTATAAAGAAAATGTATGAAAATCCTGGGTTACGAGTTGATGAAAAGTCTTAGAAAAAGCTGTGTCAATTCTCATCAAAGATAAATGAATTAAATCATATTGCGGGGGTATATCTGGTATCGAAGGGGATAAATTCACAAATTTGGTGTTTACTATATCTGGGTACTTGTTCTACATGGGAGTGTGCATGTGTTTGCTGTTCCGAGTCTAATCATACATCCTGAATGTAACGAAGGAGGTGAATATACGAGCGAATCTGGATTGTCACTACAAGGAAATCACATTCGGAGATACTCTGGCGTGTGTAAGAACCGATAAACGAGGTATCTGGTCAAAACATTGTTTAAATTATTATTATTTCGTATGAGATTTAAATTATGAGCTTTTGTAAGTTGGCAAACGTGGTTGGTGGTTTTCTATTCTCTTGTGATAGTGCGGGATATTTTAAAAGTTCCTTTTTGAATTAAAGAATCTAAATCATACTGGATAATTGATAATACTTGTTTGAATATCCCAAATAACTATACTCACCCTGAGTAAGAGTTCTCATACTTTTTTATATATTTCCTGTATAGACTTGTTCATGAATTATACATGTTATTAATGATTGCACTGTTTTATTAAAGAAAGTTATATATTTATTTTTCTTTTGCTCGTAAAAAGCATATAGCCGAGAAATCACAATAATATATTAAAGTGTGCACTCTATTGATATAGGATCAATTATTTTTTTTTTTTTTGTTTAGGAAGATTTATTTTAGTTTTCTCTCGTTTATTTTAAAAAGTTTTATTTTTCAATCACCTTATTTGGGTGAGTAGAAGCTTTGTTATTTCTTTTAGCTTTTTCATTTTTGTAAATTTCTTGCATTTGTCCACGCTTTGATTTAATTTGTGAAACCACGTGGATAGAAATTCAAAGGTTGTGTATTGTGGATAATCTTCCTGAACAAACAAAACGTTTGCTTTGCATAGGAATAGCATTGTCCTATTTTAATTTAGAGTCAAGTGCAGTTTTTATTTTAGGCCAGAACCTTCAATTCAAGGTTTTTTTTTTCCTGCACATCTATAATTTAACGCATTTTGTGAAATAAATTGATTGTTAATTAGCGTCATTGGGTTAAAAATTCTGTTCTTTTATTTTATTTTAAACCTTTTCAATTTTTCGGGTAATTAAGAAAGTCTGATTTCTTTCACGCTCATAATTTACTTTTTCGTGGGTTAGATTCAAGTTTAATTCGCGAGGGTCTCTGAGGTTAATAGTTCTTTTGCGTTTATTAAAATCTTATCCGTTGAGCTAGCTAATTTTAATTTCTTGTTTCATTTTAAAATTCATTTTGCATTTTCATTTAATTTAATCAGTACACAGCAATATGTATACGTATAATACTGATATAGTTGTATTTTTATTTTTTATTATTATTTGTTCGTTTGTTTGCTTGTTTATCCAATTTTGTGGTATGCCATGACACTATCGAAGTTTCCTTTTTTTTTTTAATTCACGACAAACATTATTTTATTATTATTATTATTATTATTATTATTATTGAGTTGAGGGTACGCAGATCCGCAATTAGTTTTATCAGATATAGCTTTCTCTTGTCCTGGAACTTGTGGCCCTTGATGAGTTTCAACTGGTAGGCATGTGTCAGAAGATTCGGAGATATCCGTAGTTGCACATGTAGTGAAATCCGCTGTGATAAACACATTTCTGTTGATTGGGATTATGTCACATTTCGAAACCCTTTTATGGCAACGATTGGAGTAGCTGCATGCAAAAAGCCTCCCAAGAAGACGAGGTACCTGATATTCAGTTACCTAGCTGCTAGGATTGAGTGGCCTTAGGAACGCTACATCGATTGGTTGTAGCTTGTGACTGCAATGGGGTGGAAGGCGAACTACAGAGGTGTGATTATTTTAGTGTAATTTACGAGAGCTTTTGAAAATTTAATCGTACATATTTTTGCACATTATTAAAAAGGCATTTTACATTCAAAATCTTCCTCATCTCAAAAAAAGCCAGTCTTTTTAAATCAAACCGAAATTAAAACCTCCCCGCCTTCCAATTAATTAATCAACCGATAAATTAACACCCATAAAAGCATATTTTGCACTTTTAACGGCGCTCTGAACACCCCTCTAACCGTGTTTACGTCCGCGAAAAACCATTAAAAATTTTACAACCTTTTCCCGAGCGCCGATTGTACGTTAGACTCGTACGGTCGTCGACTCGTCTCGCTTCTAATTAGGTTCGCGCGGCGTAAACAATCCCAGATTTCTCGATAATCATCTCCGATTAATTGCTAATAAAGCAAATAATGGGCTCGTGCAACCCCTCCGAAACCTTTTCTTCCCTCCCTTCCGTCCTTCTGAACGTTCGTACGGTGCGGAGGCCTTTGTGTGCTGGGAGGCGCTTTTTTTTTTCCACCAAAGAGAGACGATAATTAAGCGCTCATTAACTTCGAAGACATAAAGTAGTCGACGACGGTTTTCCGTCGGGAAATGGATGGGTCACGTCCTGCCGCCCAAGAAACTTAGCCGGATTCGTTCCGTGAGGAGTTAGTTTCTTCTTTTCTTCTTTTTTTTTTTTTGGTACAGGATACAGGATAGGGTTTCCACTACTACGCGGACACTGGTTCTGCTTTCCTTTTTTTTACTGTCTAACCTTTGTTACGGACTGAAAGACGTGGTGGTGAATCACGTATTTGGAGCGTAATTTGCCAAATTTGCGAAAACCGACGTTTTACCTCTTCGCAACCTCTTACTTTACACGTGACCGGACCGTGCAGGTAAAGTCGTTAGTCGAGTTTTAACACCTAGCCCCAGTAGGACGGCTTTTTCGGTTTCTCTTTTAAAAATATATTACCATACCGCTGTTTGCAACACATTTGCAATGCCCGGAAATAGAGAATCTCCAATGTGGCACGTCATCGTATTGGTTAAATAACTAACTACAAAAATTAGGCACGCTGTTTCGTAGATTGATTGGGAAATTAAATAATAGGACAAATTGAGTTGCTTATAGTTTTATTATTTAATTTTGGACATAATTGCAGTGTTTTCAGGTGTTTTATATAGCAATTCAAATCCTATTTAGCAATATACTACTACTACTTTGCTTCTGTCTATGCTACGCCATGTGATGAGAACCTTCCCGATCTTGGTACCGGGATACTGAGCTCGCTTAGTATAGACAGCTTCAATATAGAAGATGTGCATGCAGGAATACAAGCTTTGCCGAGTACTATGACCATGGGTACGGATGGTATTCCAGCGTTTTTATTAAAGGATTGTGCTGCTGTTATTCAAGATGCGTTGCTACATATTTTTAATCTGGCACTGAAGAAGAAACACTTTCCCCAATGCTGGAAGACTTCTAGGGTTACGCCAGCGTTTAAGGCGGGGAGCAGAGACGATGTTTCTAATTATCGACCCATTTCAATAATATCCAACATCTCCAAAGTATTTGAATTTATAATATTTAAATATATTTATTATCATGTTTCTCCTTACTTGTCTCCGGCTCAGCATGGTTTTGTTAAGGCTAAATCCACTGTCACAAATTTGTGCACTTTTGTCAATTATGTATCAAGATTTATGGACGAGCGTATTCAGGTTGATTCAATTTACACCGACTTCTCTAAAGCGTTTGACAAGTACAACATGCTATAATGCTCAGAAAACTAGAATACTTTGGTTTATCATCCAGCTTGATCGATTTGCTTAGGACTTATCTTATTGATAGATTTAGTTTTGTACAATATCGCGGATACCAGTCTTTCTACTATTTAAATTCAAGTGGGGTACCTCAAGGCTCTGTGTTGGGGCCCCTCTTGTTTCTTATTTTTGTTAATGATGTTACGGATTGCGTTTCGTCCAAATGCTTGCTCTTTGCAGATGATCTTAAGATCTTTCGATCTATTACATCTATCGAAGACTGTGAGAGTTTGCAGAGAGATCTTGATGCTGTCAACGACTGGAGTAAATTGAATCATCTTAATTTGAATATTAATAAGTGCAAAGTTATATCATTTACACGTAATATAGTTCCTGTAACGTTTAATTACTCTATTGGCAGAGAAACACTACTGAGATGTAACAACGTGAAGGATCTTGGTATTCTTTTTGATAACAAATTAACTTTTAGTTTGCATATACATGACGTCACTTCAAATGCATTGCGTATGTTGGGTTTCCTGGTGCGTAACACTCGGGATTTTCGTGATAATGCTGCCTTAATTGCATTTTATAACAGTTTCATACGTTCGAAAATGGAATATTGTTCGATTATCTGGTGTCCCTTTTACCATAAATATATTAAGCTTGTTGAGAGTGTCCAAAAGAAGTTTTTAAAAATTCTGTATTACCGTAAATATAAAACGTATTTAAACCATAATTTATTTACATGATTTATGTAATTTGTTTAATTACATCCCTCGAAACTAGGAGACATATTTCCAGATAGTTTTTTTATTTATAAGCTAATTCATGGATATGTGAAGGACAAGCCTGTTACTTGAGTCCCTCTTTTTTGCATCCTCGGTCGGGCAGTAGAATTTTTCCTTTATTTTATGTTCTTCTGCAAATACACATCATTATTCTGCCTCTCCAATTTCCATCCATGTGCGCGAGGGTTAATTCAATTTGCCGAGAATATAGACCTTTTTAATGTTTAGTCTCTCTTCATTAAAAAATTATGTAAAAATAAATTTGATTAATTCATAATTTTTTTATATATATATATATATTTGTTTTTTGGGTTTTTTTTTATTTTATTTTTCTGCCTGCTTAATATTACCTACTATCATTAATTTTAGTTACGCATTCTGTAATAGATAGTGAATTTATTTACTAGTTATATATCGGTACACTAAGGTTTTTATGTACTTCTATAATGAAATTTAACATAATGTTTTTTTCTTTCTTTTGTTCAGTAACATGTTTGATTTATTTAGATTTATTTTAATTAGTTTAAGTTTATCCTGTAATTAGCAGATTTTCTGCTGTTGGATAATAAATAAATAAATAAATAAATAAATAAAAAAAATAAATAAATATAGTGTGTCAAAATATTAATTAGCTTTGGGGTAAATGACATTAATTTTTAGAAAAAAAAATTGCATCTAAAATGTTAAGTTATAGTTTGGAAAAAAAACTGAAATTTTAAAGAAACATGATGAAAAAGGTTTTAAAAGTTAAAAAAATATTGATACGTTTATGGAAAATTGAATTTGGAGATACAATATATAAATTTTAAAATAGAATATCAAAAAAAATCATTCTAGGATGCTGGTTAAGCATCCATAACTAAATATAATAGAATCACCAATATGAGGGCACGAATATGTTAATTCCCCAGTGACCAACTATATTTATTTAATATTTTATAAATATTTAAAAAATATTAAATCTTTCTTGAATATTAGTTATATTAATATAATATGCATAAAATATATTATAGAAAATATATTAGGAAAACATTTAAAAAATATATATGTTGTGTAGCAATAATAATATTTTATTGCAAATGTTTTCTCAATATATTTTTCATAACTCTGCAAGAATATTTTGCTTTGTATTCTGTAAATATTTATTTCATATAAAAAAAAGATTGAATTTTTTGCTTTTATACATTTGGTGCGTAGGACGAATAATATAAAATGGGTAAAATATGCATACATATTAAGTAGGTATGTATCCATTTAAAATGATAGTTTAAAGATTAAATTAGATAATATATATCTAATATGATTTAATTAGTATCTAAGTTGAGCTCTGTAACTTTTCTATTAATATATCTGCGTTTTGTATTATGCTATTTGTAATATTTGTAAGTTCGAACGTCAACACAACACACCTCTATTCATTACAGTGCCGGTGTTTATATGATTTAGTATTGTTTATGCGTCTATGGATTAGGTACATAGAATGCATACGCGCACGTGCGTATCATCAACGTTTTCAATCGTTTGTCCGTTACATGTTATAGTTTATAATAGTATACGATTAGGGCAGATTAGGGTTAACTGTGTAATTAATTGTTGCGGGGTGTGTTTTAGTGTTTGTAGTGACGAGGTAAGCAAAACTTTGAACATGTCTTGGTATTTATAAGATAATTGGAATGCTCAATATCGCTATGTACAGAAATCGTTTAATAATATAATTGTAGAAATTTTATGCATCATATATGTACTGCATCTAGCAGATAAATTGCTAGTTGATTTGCTTAAGAGATTCATCTCGGTAGATAAGCATCATAACCTCAAATAGAGGTTAGAATACGTTGTGTTGTTTTATTGTTTGTACGTAGAATGTTTTCAAATATTATGAAATAAAGATAAAATAAAAAATCGTAAGTATTAGAATGTAGCTACCACTCCAATTATTGTAAATGCTCCAAATGTATTAGTAGGTGTTGATAATGTTGTACGATGTTTTATTCATGGTATGATCTATTACAATTGGCATTGTTTTAGAGGCCACAAGGAAACGCGGTGAGAGCGCCACTACCGAAGATATGAAAAAAGCCATAGGGTTGCACCTGGCACCAGCCAAGGCTAGACTTAAAAATAAGTATTTTTCATTTTTATTGGCTTATTCAAATAAAATGATAATAAATACGTTTGTTGTTTTATTTAGAACACTTCAATTAAAAAAATAGTGATTCATTTGATAAACCTTCAGTATGCCTTAAGAGATGCCAGAATTATTGATTATTAACTTGTATGGTGAGTGTAAAAAAACAAGTTCTTGCCTTTTAGACAACTCTATGTATGTTTCAACTTTTCGTTATCGACGTTATACATTCTAAATAACCAACAATTTTACAACAATTTTAGTTCATTTTGACAAATTAAATAGATTGCATAAAAATCTCAATTTTCATATAAATATTTTAGAAAAAATATAGCGCTTACATTAATTTTAAAATATGGAATAAATATTTTAATTGAATATTTTATCTAAATATAAAAAATATGAAAAATATATTCAAAAACCTCTCACGAAAAATATTTATAAAATATATTTTTAAAATATCTATGTAATATTTCTGGCTGTTAGGGTAATTGCAACGTTTTCACGTGTTTTATATAGCATTCCAAATCCTATTCAGCAACATAGTGTGTCAAAATATTAATTAGCTTTGAGGTAAATGACATTAATTTTAAGGAAAAAAGAATTGCATCTAAAATGTTAAATTATAGTTTGGAAAAAAAAACTGAAATTTTAAAGAAAGATGATGAAAAAGGTTTTAAAAATTAAAAAAAAAATTTGAAAAGTTTAATGGAAAACTGGATTTGGAGATACAATATTTAAATTTTAAAATAGAATATCTGAAAAATACATTCTAGGATGCTGGTTAAGCATCCATAACTAAATATAATAGAATCACCAATATGAGGATAGGAATATGCTAATTAGTTTGAATCATCTCCTAGCTTGTATTAATTTCTTTAATGTAATAAACGAATTATATAAATTTTAAGTGGAGAACTCCATTCCATTATCATCATGGCAGTAACCCTATTAAATTTAAATAATAAAATAATTAGCGATAAACTTCTGGCATA
Source organism: Protaetia brevitarsis (assembly GCA_004143645.1). Lineage (NCBI taxonomy): Eukaryota > Metazoa > Arthropoda > Insecta > Coleoptera > Scarabaeidae > Protaetia > Protaetia brevitarsis. Next base: position 24,560 of record RXPK01000651.1, read on the forward strand.
TCACAAAAAAAGGCTAGAATATTATATAACTGATATTTATGGGATCTGTAGAAAGAAATACTTTGGAATCGTTTTTAGCGGAACGCCCTGTATATTAACCTCTCTTTATAAGGCCTAGTAAAGTGGTTTTTAAAAATGGATAGGATTCCTATACTTACTTATATCTTCGCGATTTTGAATTATGAGCATTTATTTAAAAACAGCCTTTTCTTTATTTAATTTTCCTTGACATAAGCAAATGAACATTTGATAGTTGCACCAACTAACAGATAATCACTTACTAATTTATTGTATCCTGGTTAAGTACTAATCGCCAAAAATGTAAGAATTAGCACATAGAAATAAATTTGTTATGAATTTGCATATTAATATTTACGGACAGTGTGATAAAAACACCAACAGAATGTTTTAGAACGTTTGATGAAAGCTTGCCAAACTTACGTTTCATGAATACCAAATAGTTTTTAAGATAATAAAGAAAAATTAGAGATTTTGGATCATCAGTAAGGGCACCCAGAATTATGCCTAACATCATAAGTAACGAATTTAACATAACTAATGTTTTAGCATATATTATGTTGACAGAACCTATATATTACAGTAGCTTTAAGTGCAGATCACTTGCTAATAGTACATTTAGGCCAGTGGTAATAGTTGCAACTAATCGTCAAATAAGTATTTTTGCTACTATCACAAATCTGTGTAGTGAACCGACATTAATATTTTGTGTACAGATTAATTTCACTGTTACTATATTAATAACCTAGTTGTGAATAATTATTTACTGTATAGTATATGTTTTGTTTCACAATTTATTGACATAAACCTACCTATATAAAAGCAGCATAAATTCCATATTGTTTGCCGCAAATACAATAGTGAATTTTCAGTAGAATTTTGCGTACAGTAAAGCTGGACTGTTGGGTCAAGGAATAAAGGGTCCTTTACTTGAGAAGTTTTGATCTCATTAATTTATTTTGTTCTATATGTGACGTTTGCGAGTTCTCCTTCGCCGGTATACGATGTTTTTTTTTCTGGTAAATGCACCAAATCAACATTTTATAACCGTGTTTGAGTGAAATAGGAGAAGCGACATCTCTACAACAATAGCTGTATCACATATTCTATTGAACGTAGCTATATGGGTAGAAAACTTCGCCATAATCATAATGCTTCGATCACAGGACCTGTTTACAAAAGTGTGGCCTAGGTTTGGAAAAAAGTAATTTCAACATAATAATTACATTAAATTAACTACAATGGTAGTTAGCGTAATCCTTATTTCTTAATAATATTCGCTTTGTTAATTGAAAAGTATTTGTTTAAGTGAAATTAATAGGTTTGTTAAATTGGTAAGCTAGAAGCAATAAAATAATATGATTTATATCAATTATTTTCTTAATTTTGGCAATATCTATAAAATAAACAAGATTTTATTAGTTTGAGGGTTGTTTGTTGATTTCATTAACGACAATACGTAAATCTCAGGGATGTTGGCAGTTGGTGGATATAATTATTACTGCTATGTCGACAGGCCTATGCCCGATTCAGAAATCGGAATATTGTAATTATAGTTAATTAATTATTAATTCACTCCGGTTGACTAGTATTCGAATACTATAAAGTTTCCAAGTATAAAAGTTCTCATTTTTCCCACCTATCATACGCAATTTATTATATTTACTAGTCGTAAAATATTGTAAAACATTTCACAATATTTTCTAGAATATTGTGCTACAATATTTTCTAACAAGTTTATTGCTTTTTTTGCAACTATGGTGTACAAAACTGCAGCAACTGTAAATATTACTATACGAATTTTTCTCTGTGTACTTTTAAAGCACACCTTTTACTATCAATACGTTGCGTTGTTCCGCACAATAGTTAGGAATACGGTGGTTATTAATTTGAGAGGATTCTAATTAAAAACAAAATGATTTTGAGCATACTAAAATTCAGGGTTTAGTTTCCAGAGATTTTATAAAAAAGTAGAATTTTGTGAATAATTATTGGTTCACTTTGAAGAGGTTAATTTTTTTTTAAAAGTAAGGTTGTACAAACTGATAAAACAAAATTTTTAAGATATCGATATCGAAAACCCATATTTTGGAAAAAAAAATAGCTTTAATGAATTTTGTGTATTGTAGGATAATTATCTACTGTATCTCATCCAAGACAAATATTTTAAACCCTGATAATTACTTAAACATTTTGAAAACCCTAGTGAAAGGAGTTCTCCAGGAGCATTAAACTAGTTAGTACCAACTTGATGCAGTACTAGTACGTTCAACAGAAGGGCTTGCAGTGGAATTGTCTCAATTCTTTTAAAAGGTAGGCGGTTTGGATGCACAGCCCTTGGAGTTTTCGGCAGAGATTCTTAGATGTAACACCTCTTGATTTTCATTTATGACTTGCTATTAAGGAGGGAGAGTTTGAGAGCATTTGTAAATTTGGATGGAGTTAAAATTAGAACCAGCGCCTCCATTACAGTTTTTTTTACACGAATTTTGAAATGTTAAAAGTGAAAGGCCAACAGTTTGAGCAATTGCTAAAATAAATAATAATTAATCCTTAATTAAATTACAAATATCTGTTGCTTGTACTAGCTTTTTACGTATATACTTTATTAATCTAATAGAGTTAACATGTGAGTACCATGGGTACCATATGTTTTACATAAATAAAAAAAAATTATACAAAAAAAATCCTGGCACTAATGGGTTAAATCCGACACGAAAAGTTTTATTGCACGAAAGATCCAATTACTCTGAACTCATGGCAATAATAGATGTATACCTACCTTTAGCAGCAACTTCATTTATATACCCACTTGTATTAGCCGAACAATAGCAAAACCAATTAAATGCTTAAATCTCCACCTCCGTACCAATCCTTTGCGCTTTCCGCCTTACAAAATTCATTGTTTCGTCTTTACGAAGAGACAGAATAAAAGATAAAAAACAAAACAAAAGAAAGGCCATTCGCATCGCCTCCCCAGAACCGTCTACGTGTCAAATTCAATTACTCCGAATGATTGATAGAATTGTTGGGCGCTTGATTCCCGCGCCGAGGCATCTTCCGCACCAAGGAAGAATCGAAAGTTTCCCTTGTCTTCTCGTCCTGCCGGCTGCCGTACTGTGTGCGCCCACCGCCGGATCTTCCGAGCTCACAATTGGCATTGGAAAGGAGCCAGCTCTCTAAATTAGATCAGATCGCAGGATCTATCTTTTCAAATCTTGCGCGGAATGGGTGGCGGTGGCTGGGAGGTGATGGGGAAGGGATTGAGAATTTTACGAGGCTGTACCACGGCTTACTGGGATTTTTCCGGTTTTCAGTATCTTAAGGCGTTAAAAGTTACGTATCTGTGCGATGATAGAGTCTTCTGTTTTCGCTTAAATACGAGGAAGTATGCTGTTGGGAAATCTGAGAGTTGAGATAAAAACGTATTACTCGGGTTAAGCTATTAGATCTAAAATTTCTTAAGTAACGTGCTCTCGTCTGTATGAAGAATTTTCATTTAAATCTTTTCTAGTAATAGAAGAACACTTCTTCAAAAGTTATGCTTCTATTTGGAGTGATATTTCAACTACATCCAATAGATTAAATCGAATTCGGATGAAGTTTCAGTGAAATTCTTTGCCGATAGATGGCGCGCTCCTTTTTCGATATTTTTAAAGCAACCAACCAACCAATAGATATTTATATAACTAAGCGCATCAGCAACTATCGTTGAGAGTGTGACGCGCGAAATTGTTTCTGGTCGTGTGATGCACACAATTTTTTTGGCCAACAAATCTTGTTACGGTTTTTTTGCTTCGCTTACCTCGATTGAGTTCTCCGCTAGTCTTTTCGACAAGCTTTTGTCACCCTATTTTCTTTTATTTCCGTACTCTATCTTCAGAGATGTTCCTACGTCTTGTATTTTCACAACGTAAACTTTATCGTTTAATTTTTGGCTTTCAAATTGTGTTTTCTTACCCATGTTACAGTGGTCTAGCTAGAATTTATATCTTTTAGTCTCATTTACTTATTGAACGCACCATTAGATCTGTTCGATTTGTCGATCGATCGTGTTCCTTTCATCTGCTCTTTTCTGTGTTTACATCTTTTCGACGTTAGAGGGCGCCTCTATGTCTGTATTCTTATTTTATGTATCTGTCTTCTGATTGGTTGTGTGACGATTTCCTTCCTTCCGGCTTGCTGGCCATTCTGGGTTATTGAATAGACGCGTTCTTACGAGTACATCTTCCTATTTGTGGAAATTTTGGATATTTTCACACATCTGTGGATTTTATTGGAAGATTGCTTGAATATTCATCTTCGCTTGTGTTGGTGTGGAATTTTTGTGATTATCACGGCAGATGACTTCGATAATTCGAGATATAATTTGAGAACCCATGCGTCCCAACGCCATATCTGTTTCTTTCTTCTCTTCGTTGTAAAACCTCGTTATTTAACGAGGTCTTTATAACACCCCTTATTTTGAATTCTGGAATTTTATCTTCGTTTTATGTGAGAATTTGAACACCCACGTGCGGCTGAGGACTTCTGCGACTCTTTCTATGTCCTTCGGAGAATCTTACATGCTTTGAATTTACCCGGACCACCTGGTTTCGGCTATTACCGAGTCAGCCCAGAGGCTACGATCTGTCTGTCTGAATAGGAAAGGGTCTCTACGCCCCACTAACAGCTGATCGAGGGGAAAAACTAAGTGCACGTTCTCTTTCCTTTTTTTTATTTGTAACCTTTCCGCGAATATAATAGAAAATGACGATCATTTAGCTTTTTTTTTTGTATTTAACGTATTAAAGTAAATTTTATTTGTTGTGCCTAGGGAGTTAACAGTACAAGTTGGCACCCATGTAAAATACCTTACCTATTTCGATATTTCCGAGAATAAGTCTTTTTCTGCAACTTTCTTTCTAGTTTAATATGTATTCATCAATAATAAATGTAATGGAGGCACCACTTATGTTATTAAGTTTCCACCGCAGCTTATTACGCATCTGTCATGTCGAATGTATAAAAGGTTGGCACACACCTTTAGCGACGTTTTTGCTTGTTAGACCGGAAAACGGCAGTTTTCCGAGCGCTTTGAAGTAGTGCAAAATAAATTGTTTCTGGAAGGATGTGCAAAAAACCTTTTATACATGAAAGGAAAAGTATTTAGAAAATAGTATATTTAAAATTTTGTTTATCCTTCCTCTCCTCTTAATTTTTTTTTTCTGCGGTACTTGCAATCGTAGAAAGAAAAAGTAAGGAAGTAGTTAAGAACGATGTTCCAGCGCTACTTCCTCGTATTAAAACATAGTTTTTTTTTGCTCTTTTTCGATAGAAAACAGCCCCCATAACGACAAAATGCGTTTTCTCTTTGATCTCGCCCGCGTAGCCGACTATAATAGACCACTTGGTGCGCGAAGAATAGAATTGAGGCACCATATCCTTTAAGACATTGCTAATTAGTGTGTCAGGTAAAGTTGTATATTAATGTAATGTATTCTGCTAACCGCCATGGGTAGTTTTACTTACTTGAATATCCTTGATTATATTGTACACACTCTTTTAATTAACACAATGGGTAATTTATTTCGTTTCAAATTATTAAATAAGGATAAACGCCACGTTTTCAAAAGCAATATAACTAATATCTACAGTAGCTACACAAGATTCAAAGGTCACTCTTTGTCGTGCAATATGTGTGAAATATCTTTTATTCATTCGCTATCATAACAGTAATATAGGTGTTTTTAACCTGCATGGGGTTGGAAAATGCATTACCACTGGATGAAATATGATTGTTGCACGAAGGAACAGCCGACAGAATGGCTTTCAGTCCTAATTGAACATTTTGAGGTACCTTACAGCTCTGTGCCTTCATGAAGAAAGAGAGAATTCCAAAAAAAATAATTATAAACCATGAAAATATCGAATCTTCGAGAGCTTTTTGACAGAGATAAAAAAAATACCTACTTTTTTTACCTTTACATTATGGTAATGTCAACTCTCAGTTCTAGCTGTTCCCTGCATTTATCCATTTAAAAATACTAAATTTCCTTTCCACTAATCTCTTAGTTATTGGTCCCATATAAATCCTTATGGTCAAAACCTTACACGAACACAACATCTTCAAAAAGTCAATTGAAATAATAAGCAATAGGCTTAGGTATCTAGCAGTGTTGGGCAAGTTAGGGGACGTGAATAAATTTCTACAGCAATTATACGTACTCGTGTTTAGTCGGCTCTCAGTAAATCACTAGTTAACACTGCTCCCCACTCAAGGCGCGCATAAGCACGAGTGTGTCTAGTCACTGTAGAAATTTATTCACTTCTCCTATCTTGCCCAACACTGGTTTCTAGTAATGGGTATGAAGAACCCCACAGCTAGTAGCTACATAAAGAAGCCGCTCTCAAAGATGATAAGTCTAATTAAGAGGGCAAAATTATAGAGCGTCCTCTAGGAAAAAGGGGATCACAATAGATCTGAAAAGGTCGCGGTGAAACAGGTCCATAGGCCACTCTATCTATGCCAACTGCTAGCATCATTCGTCAATCATATGCGTATCACGAGTTTCCATTACTGCGTACTGCTGTGTAATAATTGAAGTAAATAAGAATCCTAAATTGATTTTTATAAATGAAAAAGAAAAAATATTAGCTAGCTCAACGAAAAAGATTTTAAAAAACACAAAAGAACTATTAATCTCCCTCGCGAATTAAAGCTTTAATCCAACCACGAAAAGTAAATTGTGAGTGTAAGAAATCAGGCTTTCTTAATTATATGAAAAACTATAAAAGGTTTAAACTAAAATAAAAGAACAGACTTTTTAACCCAGTGATGCTATCAAACAATCAATTTATTTTAACACAACGGGTTAAATTACAATTGTGCAGGAAAAAACCCTGAACTGAAGGTTCTGGCCTAAAATAAAAACTGCACTTGACTCTAATTTAAAATAGGACAATGCTATTTCCTATGCAAAGCAAAAAAAAGGTCCTTTTTGTTCAGGTAGATTATTCAATATACACAACTTTTGAACTTCTATCTACGTGGTTTCACAAATTAAAATAATCTAAGCGTGGACAAATGCTAGAAATTTCCAAAAATAGAAAAAGCCAAATGATAGAACAATGCTTCTACTCACCCAAACGAGGTGATAAAAAAATTAAATATGATACAACAAAATAGATTAACAGAAAAAATTAACTCTTTAAATATAAACGAGAGAAAAAACTAAAATAAATTTTCCTAAACAAAAAATAATAATTGATCCTATATCTACAAAGTACACATTTTAATACATTAACAATTATTACAATAAAAATTCCTTGATTGACTATAATTAAAGAAGAATATACAATTAAAATTTTGAATACAAAATGAATAACAAAATGGCGACAATGATGTCTACTCACGTCAATAGTCGAACAAGGAAGTTTTTAACAAAATGCTACAATTGTTTTTCTTACAAAAATCCTTCTCTCAAAATTCGTACAACGCAGACGTAGAACATTACAACGACAATATTAAATAGAATACGCATTAAATCAGCACAAGCGAACAATAGACATATAAATGATTGGTTTAATAAAAAAAAAAACTTAACACTACATAAACAAAATCATACAATAAATTCTTAAACTACAATTATACAAAACAAAACAAAATCGTGAAAATTCTCGGTAAATTGAAAATCAGCTGTAACAAACAATCTAATCACAACAACCGTAATATGCAATCTAAAATACACCTCAGTGACAAATGGGCTGTCTAAACCACAGCAGTACGTTCGATCGCCTTAGTATAATTCTCGGTGTTTCGTGAAAAAAAGCAATTCTAAATATGTTCTCGAAATAATTGTTCCAAATTAATAAAATCCTGTGTAGGCAGAGTGATCGGATATTTTATGTGTCTCATACAATTGCCATAAACTAAAATCAGAGTATATCTCGTTGGTTATAATTGAAATCCACAGTCTCAGTAATAGAGTTATTACCGCAAAACATAAAAGCGAAAATAGGCAATTCAACGAGAGGGAAAGAGCATTGTCGGGTCCAAACATAATGGATTGATGATAATACACGTAGTAAAGCATAAAAGCGAAAACGGACCGAAATTAATTCCATAAAGTGTCGCTGATGCCCAATGAAATCACATCCGTTTGTCTCGCCTCTCTACAAACGTTGTTCTAGTTTCACTAGGTTAATGTACCGTTCTCGAAATGATGTAGGGCACGGACGAACGACCAGTTCGAACTACAAAAGGATAATATCCGAAGCTTCGCCTGTACGCTAAATAGGAACACTTAATCGCGTTAATTTTCGTATCACGTGTTCGCTTGATAGGGTCTATTATCTGTCACCATGGCGGGCGTTCCGCAATACAATACAATTGCGAATAAACAAAGCGCTATTCCGCTATTCAATGTATGGTTATGATAAAAGTATCGAGTGCTATAACAACACACATGAAATCATGTTATCCACAGTGATTTAAACACAAAATGATACATTAAAAATGCACAAATAAAATTAGCAAATGCAATAATTTCACAATAGAGGGCGTGAATTATCTGGAAGTAACTTCGTACTTGTTACACAAAGCATGTTGTGTGTGGTTACGTAACATAATACTGCCGAATATATCAATAGGCTTTATTCCAAAGTGTCAAGAGTTGACTAAGACTGTGCGATCAAACTAGTTGGAATTGATTGTGGAGCGGTTTGCGGTTTGTTCCGCTTTAAGTTACGATACCGAAGTTTTCGTTGTTGTCCCGCAGTACTACAAATAACGTTAATCGATCATTTTGTTTGCGTTTGTCGTGTTTACATGTATAGTATGGGTACTAGATTGATTGTCTCTAAACAAATCTACCGTGAGCGTGCGCAGGTTATTTTAGATTTAGGTTTGAACGGAACGGGATTGCTTTTGTCCTTTCTAATTGCGTTTGGAGGACCTAAAAAAATTATATTTTAAGGTCATTTATAAATACTTTCGAGGTGTATATACCAAATGAATGTTTAAATGTTTCTACCAATAAACTCACCCAGACACCGCTAGAGGTATAAAACAAATGGGAAAATACAAAAGCCCCAATGAAGGTAGCAAGCAGCTGGACGACACACAATGGTCCAAAATCTCGAAAACGCGAACTTTATTAATAGTAGATAATATTTTCGTTGTTTGCCCTTCTAAACACATGTTTTGAACATGATTATTTGTCATATTTATAGACAATATGCTGTTTCGCGGTCTGGGTATTTATTTGGATTTGTAATAACTCCGACATCACAACGATTACTAACTATAAAATGGGTTTTGGAAGCAAATATCGTTATAAACATAGCTTATGACGTTGTATTTATAATGTTATAAGAAGTTATTTACTAGTTTCTTAGGTGAATATCTCTATTTTTGAAATGTGTACACTTTATCCTGCCATGCACTGTACGCTAAAATGTAATGGGTCGTTAATTTACTTGAACATGAATATTATAGTTTTTGTTGGGCGCCGTAAGATTGGTACATAATAATCTATTAATTCATTGAAACAAATTAAAAAAATAACGCTCCCAGGTCGTGCGCTTCTATAAGTATTTAAAATATAGTACGACCTTGTATACTAAATAACAAAATAAAATAATAAAAGAAATTGATTTCATCTTTACAATATTTTATTTGAAAACAACGAAAGGCAGAAAAATATACAAATAAAAACATTACACATAAATAACAATTATTTGGTGTAAAGAAATAATGAATGGGGCCCTCTTGAAATGTTGCTGAGTGATTGAATTATCAACTTTAAATAAAATGCAAATAAAATTATGATTTCGAATTTATAAATAAATAAAATAGGCGGTACAATTTTGGCGGTTCTTCGGCTCTGGGTGTGGTCAGCATGATTTTCGCTACACACAACGGTTTCGTCTGGAAATTGGCTCGATTTAACTACGTCATCGTACCATGTGGAGGCTTTACTCGGCCCTTTAACAGAAACTTTTCCACTAAACATTTTGAAACATTTTGTACATTTATCCCCATTGAACACGGAAAATTATCAAAAAAAAAGTGATTTTTAACAAGAAAAATAACTTAGATTTTTTAGTGTTAGGTGAGTTTTTAACAGATAATGCTGAATTAATTGCAACGTGTTCTCAAGTTGTTTCGGATATTCCATGTTCAAATTGTAGCAGAGCGAGTAACAGACTTTAAAGCATCAATACAAATATTAATAAATATATAGATTCATCTATACAATAAAGAAAATTGATATAATGAATTTATTATTCACTTGATTATGAATATAATAATAACTTAGCACTACAGGCCTTGAAGGCCCTTGGCTAGAGTGCCGGAACACACCGAACCACTGAGAAGTGTTGTCCGAATGGTGACCCAACCAACAGCCGGTACCGCATATTGCTGCTTGACTTTCAAGATTGGCAATGATGCACCCTTTCTTCTCAGCCGTACTGCCGGCGATTATGAATATAATAAACATAAATTATTGCTAACCCTGGTACATTGTATGAATTAACTTCTTTATTGCTTATATGTAATTTATACATTCCGTTAATTAATAATAGTTGTTGAAACTATGAATTATATATTACACCTATTTATTACTAAAGTTTGCCAAATAATATAAACAGATTTCGAAAATATGCAGTTAGTATAAGAGGTCCAAGTCTTTTACACTAATAGCACATTTTCGAAATCCGGTTATACTATTTGGCAAAACTTTAGTAATAGTTAAATCGCTTAATAATATCACCAACTTCAAAAAGGTGTAGCTACAGTGCAATAAATAATTTTACGTACCAATACTATTTATTGATAAATTTTAATATTAGTATACATTATTTATTTACAAATCAAATGATTATGTTCATTCTGCCAGCATTTCTTTCTCTGATTTTGTCTTTAGTTCGTACAAGCTTGCCACAAGCTATCCAATTCGCTGGGTAATAAGTTATCAAACCTTAACGACCATATTATAGCTTCTGTCCCGTCCTCAAAATCTGAAACACCAAGTAGGTAATAAGTAATATTTGAGAAAAGAGTGTACATATGCTTTTATACACACCAAATTATTTGCAATATTTTGTTTTGGATTTCTCCCCATCAGTTTTGCATATCCGTAAATTTATTATTTGTAAATTTTCCCTTTTTTTACCATCCGATAAAATTCCTAAAATATGTTAAAAGTTTTATATTAAGGTACCTAGTTCTAGCTGTAGTAATCTTAAATTACTAACTTTTCCGTTAGAAATCTATTAACTATCTGCTTTTCTAACCGTGATTACTTTCCCGGCGATAAATGATAATCGTTTTCTATAAAATACTAAAAACACTATGTTTGTATTTAGGTTATGCACATGTTTGAAATGTCTGACTAATGTATCAAGCTCGGCAAAATTAGTGTTATACATAAAACAAAGCATATTACACCTACTTTAACGTTCACACACACACGCAAATGTCAAACATTGGATATCCACTTATTGTTCATTACATATAAAGCTAGGTTAGGTAATTTGAATATCTAATATTAATTGTGTATTTGACAAGTTTTCAAGTGGGATTAAGAAATAAAAGAAAAGGGAGCGTACTAAATACCTTAATTTTGTCTGTAATAACACTAAACACACTACTGTTATGAACGCAAACAGATAAAATACGTTGCAGAAAAGATGCATTTATGCCTGGGTAGAAGTGACTATGGGCCAGTCTTTCCATCTCTTAATAAAGTTCCTAGTAACGTTATTTAGCAAATAACTTTGTTTTACCATCTTTCCACCTCAAAATAACTATTAACTACCTAATAAGCATGTCTATCTGGCAAATAAGTTATAAGCTGCTTAAAGCTACTAGTAAAATTTAATAAGTACTTTTGCGCCGCCGAAGTACATAAGTATACCTAGCTTATCAGTGTTGATAGTATTTTGTTACGTGTAAATTAATAAGCCATGGATATTATTGATGATTTTGAAGAATTATTTGAACGAGATTTGGTAGAAATTGTCGAAATAGTTAATCTAGACCGTCATGTGTATACTGTACGTCCGCGAACAGACCATTTCAATAATTGGAACGACAGTGAATTTATTCAACGGTTTAGGCTTTCAAAGCATTCTGTACAAGAAATATTGGGACAGATAGAAGAAACTTTAAGGCATCGTACAAACAGGTAATTAACAAAGAAAATGGTTTTAAATTTTTAGATATAGCTAATTTTGCAGGAACCGGGCTGTTCTACCACTACAGCAGTTGTTGCTAACGTTACGGTTTCTTGCAACTGGAAGCTTTTACATAACAATTGCAGATTTTGGTGGTATCCATAAGTCAACAGCTGCAAACATTATTCAGAGAGTAATAACTGCATTATCAGAATTACGGCAACATTACATAAAATTTCCACAATCTTTGGAAGAAAAAAACTCTACTGCAGTGCAATTTTCACATATTGCAAGATTTCCTAGAGTTGTAGGATGCATAGATTGTACACATATAAGGTTACAATCACCTGGTGAGTACTACACCTTGAACTTTAGATTGGTACAATTGTATTTCTATAAAATTGAAGTTGATAAGGTGTCAGTAAGTATACAAATGTTGACTGTTTACTGATTTGTTATAGGTGGAGCAAATGCTGAATACTTTAGGAATAGGAAAGGATATTTCTCTTTAAATGTCCAAGTTATTTGCAATGCAAATAACACAATAATTGATATAGTGGCACGATGGCCAGGGTCAGCCCTGACACTCACATTTTAATAATTCCTCAATAATGATGCGAATTTGAAACAGGGAAATGGGAAATCTATTGCTGTTAGGAGATAGTGGTTACCCTTTGCAGTCATATTTAATGACACCAATTGCCCAACCAGCAACTGAAGCAGAGAGACTATATAATGAGTCACAAATTCGAACCAGAAATGTGGTAGAACGGACCTTCGGTATTTGGAAAAGACGTTTTCTATATTATCAATAGCCTCAGGTGTCGCTGCCTTTGGCACAAAAATTATAGTTACAACAGCAATTTGCATAACATTGCATGTAGAAATAATGAAGAATGTACCTCTCGAAGCGCATGCAGTAGAAGGAATACTGGAGAAGCTCTGCAAGAAGACCCGCTATAGCTAGACAAGAAAATAATATTGTCCGCAGGACATTAATACAATACTTTGCATCTTTATTGTAAATAATAAAGTTATTTTGTTAAAATCACTTCAGATTATCTAAAATATTGCTATTTTTATTTTAAACCCTTTTTGGTGATTTTTTATTTCACTTTCCAGTGTATATTAGAATTATTATAGCCCAATTATGTAACAATATCTTAATTTACTTTCAAAGTGCTTTTATGTTTTCTTATTTTATCGACATATAATAAATTGAAAGAAAGAAATTAGTGTTATTTAATAAATGCTATATAATACTGCAAATTTTTATTTTTACCTTCGACTAACATAAAATATATATAACTTCAACTTATACCTATAATAATTTTTTGTATAAATGAAAAAAAACAACATACATATATATAATAAACATTACTGCAGCTGCTTTTCTTTATTAAAAGATCTGCCTTTTCATTTTCAATTTTCAACAACATCCATTGTACATGTAAATCATGTCTTTTGTTGCCTTTCGTTTGTATCCAACAGTAATTGCTGTTGCAAATTTAAATTCTTCATATCATATCATGTTGTAGCTGTTCTCTTTGATCACGGTCTAGCAAAATTTTCTTTTGCATGTCTGCAAACTCTTGTTTTTGCAAAACCTCATGTTCTGCTATTTGAGTTTGCAGTTGTAGCACATTCTTTTCGTGAATCAGTAAGAGAATCTACTTTTTTCGTTTAATGTGTGCTTGCCTACTCGTTTTTTCTGTGGAGTACCCAAGGATGTATGTTTTTTTTCTCTCAACTGCACTGGTTCCCACGAACTCCAATTGCTTACTAAATGGTGCTCGTCCTGTAAACATATATTTTTATTTTACAATTTATACTTATTTATGCAATATATTAACTACCGTGGTATTAATTTCTTGCTGTGTGGGTGTAACGTCTTCAACTTCCATTACTATTGGCTCGGAAACCTCTTGATATATTTCAGCTTCTTCTAATATATCACCGCTCAATAGTATGCCCTGTGTTTCTCTAGTGATAGGTTCACTTACCTCTGTGGTACAGGAAGCTGTAGAACATGTATGAATTAAAATTGATATAGATTTTAAAAATAATATTACTTACAAGGTAAAATAATATCTGAATCGTTCCCTCCCGCTGCTGGTAATCCATGAACACTTAAAGTCATAAATTGTAATAATTTTTCTTCACAATCACTTAGTGGTTGTATATTAGGAGCACCTCCTCCTGTTTTGAATACCTCTAATTTATTTTTGGTTTGTTTTTGTTTCAAACCTCTTTTAATGCCATCATATTTTAGCCTAAGCACCTTTGCCGTTCTATGAATGCCACCAGTTATTGCGTTAAATTCTACAGCAATCTCTGCCCATGCTTTATCTTTTTCCTTCCACATTGCTCCATCTGTTTGCTTATTTTCAATTATTTTGCTATATTTATAGCAACATCCACGAGGTCCTTATTTCCAACTCTGTAAAGTTTACCGCTCGTTCTCGTTTCTTCTTTTGCGCGGACTCCTTATCCATACTTATATTTATTCGTTAATTAAACATACCGATTAACTTAGTTTTAACAAAATCGAATCTGACTCGTTTTACTGTTGTGACTACGCACCCTGTTATAATTGTAACACACATACAACCTGTATACTACACTACAACGAGTATATTTTGAGGTTAAGTTTTTAAAAAGATAAATAACATTACATCCTTCTCTTACCTATTGTACAACGTAGCAGTATCTTCTTTCTAAGATACATACACTCGATGCACACTGAAGTTGTTCGGACAGTTGCTGCTTAATTTTAGATACCAACGTCAAGAAAAATTGTTGCCGAAACCACCGAACGTTATTTGCCTAATAGTTATTTGGAAGTTTGAAAAATGTTGAAAAGACGCTCACATATAAACTAGCAAATAAAAGTACATAATAAAGTTATTTGTCAAATAGTTATTGGGTACTTTATTACGAGATGGAAAGACCGGCCCTATGTCGAATATGAATCTGAAGTTCTGAAGAAACAATTTTAACAATTGCAGACGCTGTACCTGCAGAGAAAGCCTTAAACATAGTATGTGTTAGGGTGAAATGATTGGAAACAATCAATACTGTTATAAATTCATTTTTATTAATACAATTAACTCAGTATTAAAAATACATGATACCCCATAGAAATAATAAAATATTTAATTAAATTAATAACATACTTCTTTAGATTACCAAACTACTTAATAATTTCTTTTTCTAATAAGTAATAAACTTTATTTTGTTAATACTTTCTCTTACTTTATAACCCAACTCAATAAAGGATGTTTATTAATTTTGTTTTTTTCAGTGTATAGAAAAGAACTTAATAATAATTAAAATTATTAGACTGCAGTTTGACCATGGATATCCATTGTAAACAATTCTTGTTATTTCATTGCTCTGATGAATATGTCAATATTCGTTGACGAAAGTTTGAGTAATTAAAAAGTTTGATTGTTTTCTCACTTCTTAATTGCATTTCGTATTGGAATCCTTAGATTACTATCTGGCAGTCGCAAATTTCATTTAAGATTATTCATAATATAAAGAAAAACTTCTCTTGTTGTAGCAAAGCACTTGCTGTTAGTGCAAAAACTAACTTGACTCCCACAGCATGCATATAAAAGAAAATTGACACAAGGTCACAATGTCCCATGCTAAAAATCGGCTAATTTAGATTCACAGTCACACTTTTCAATTTGCAGTTTACAATTCAACCTTCGCGTTGGCTAATTAGAAAACTGAACCGAGAGCTATTTCACGGCCAACTAATTTCTAGTAAGTACAACGACATCATCGAAACGAAAACAAAAGAATATTAACCTCCTGATTTTCCCTCCAAAAAAAAAAAGGTACACCAAACCATCACATCGCCAAGAATTCAAAGTGTAAATTAATATTACGCGTTTTGGTTGACGTTTTTCCCCATCTATTGGGGACTCTTGGAACCGCTTCGTAGCAGATAATTTGATAATTTTAATTAAACGCTCTTGTTTTTGGCCCGAAAGATAAAAGCGTGCCTACTCGCTAGAGTAATAATTTTGAAGACCGCCCGTTGCCGCTTTATCACGCCCCCCCCCCGCCTTTCCCTTATATTTCGGTCAGAAATTTCAGCTCATTCGGACTTCGTAACGACCTTGGGGATCGAAAGATTAAACTCATAACGGTGTTTCCTGCCGTGTAAAAATTTTGATTACTTTTTATCGGGAGCGCGCCAAGTTTCTCGCACCGAATATGTTCGGGTTACGAATGGGGTTCTCCCACTTATTTACACTTCAAACACGGCAATAAAGAGCGAAAAAGGAAAAGGGGAGAGAATGGATGGATGTAGTGTTTGAAGTAAGTTGTAATGGGAGTGAGTTTATTTATGAAGGGTTGAGTCAATCATGATAACCTGATTCTTGTTACTGTGTTAATTGTATAAAAAGTACTTAAAATAAACCGCCTTAGGCCCTTCGTCGAATGGAGGAAAGATTTTCTCTTTTCCTCGTCATTCGTTAAAATGTCGAGTGTCACCAGAAATATCGTTTGAAAATAGCATCGAAAGCATGAAAAGGCAAAAGACTATTGATTTAAGAAGATCTACAATTAGTCTACGCTTCAAAAATAGATCTGAGGACTTCAGGACAAGTAGATGCTTCAATATTAATGGAAAATTTTGTTTTTAATTCTTGAGAGCCTGGCAAATACACAAAAGCCCTTAAGGAGTAATTGCAAACTGTTCCCATATCAACAGAGTACGCAGTAGCTTTTATAGTAAAGGGTAATTCATCTCGCTATCTATATAACATAATAAATAAAAGATCAAATTATAGAAATTTATATCCATGCTATAAAGCAAAAAAGCAGTGTCATCCAAATGTAAATTTGATAAATGCCAATGATACATCAATACATGTTAATTTGCAAATTATGCTTAATCTCATTACAGAAAGATTGGCTCTAGCCCAACAAGATGTTTTACAAACACTCCAACCAAAAGATTGGTTAAATATGGTCCTAATATTCACGTGGGGTATTAGGTGGAGGTTCTGGCCACAATGTCTATAAACAGGCTTTCTACAGACTTGTTGTGCATGAAGTAGATATTTCACATAGCCTTCACCAGAATAAACGTGTAGCAACGTGTTTGTATGGAACAGTTTAGTATTTCTTTTATTAATAAGTTATTATCGGATAGGTTATTTGTCTAAAAATTAAAATGTAACCTATTATAAAAGCCAAGCCGTGAATGAAGCTGCTTGCTACTGCCTTTCACAAAATGTATCCACTCACGTCGTGAAAGCAACCTTGAGCATTCGTTTCATTCATTGCCTTGCTTCGGCTGCAATATTTACTCATAGCTATACATAACAAAAATACTCCAAACTGTGGTACTGGTAATGCTGTAAACTTCTCCTAAACCCCTCACCACAAACTGCACTAAACTGGACGTACGTTTCGATAGCATAGCTATCATCATCAGCAGAAACACTGAACTGTTGTTCTACTACTACCTCTATTACTACCTCTACTACTAACTAGTTCAGTGTTTCTGCTGATGATGATAGCTTTGCTATCGAAACGTACGTCCAGTTTAGTGTAGTTTGTGGTGAGGGGTTTAGGAGAAGTTTACATCATATACAGGCGAATGAAACTAATTTGATCCTATTTGTAGGCTTTTAAAAATAGAATTTATTAAATAAGGCGTTGCAGTTTCCTTAAAAGTATAGAAATAAAAAAGAAGTGATGTGTACTACGGTGCAGTTTGGGAGTTACACGATTATAATTAGTCATAAATTATCTTTAGCAATGATAGACGAAAAAATCAATAACGCTCTTACTGGCATTAAATCTATACAGAAATGTATATATGGTGCTACCTCTAAAGAGATGAATCCAATGGAAAAGACCTTAAGAAGGAAATTGGAACGAGAAACTTAAAATTTTCTTGCAGGCATGGATTCGCTTTTTTGAGTGCCTCCTTCATTTATCATATAAACTCCCATTCCGAAAATGGCAAGCTCGAAGATTAGACAAAGAAACAGTGGTAGAAAAAATCAAGCAATCAATCCATTAAATTCCTAAAAAATATTTTTTTTTTGATTAAATTAATATACCGGAAAGTAATTTTGTAATGTCTACCTTTTTACGTTGAAATGTTAAGAGTGTAGAACAATATTAAGCTTTCAGGGATTAACGATATATTTTAATCATTTTGCCCCAGTGTGCGTCGCTGGTTGAAGTATAGTGCTTCGTCGCCAGAGTTCGCTCTTAAGAAAAAATTGATGATGATTGATAATAAAACGCCTTGAGGGATTTAAAAAAGTCTCTGTCTAGTGGCTTTAGAAATTGAATCGTATAGCTTGGAGGGCAAAAAAGAATAAAATCGTTTTTGCAAGCACATTAAAAAAACAACTCAAAATTGAAAAATCAATATCTGCAATGACGATAACACACTTTATTATCACAAACAGACCAAAGCTAATAGGTACTCTTTTGATTTGATAATAAATTTAACAAACACATCTGTTTTTTATATATTAATCATATGTATTATAATTTGTTTAATAGTAACTGGTGTTTAATGAAGTTTGTAGTAAGATTTTTGAAGTGTGTAGTCAATTAAAAATGTATACTGGTTTTATTACACTACATTGTAACAAAGTTTTATACATTTTGTTATATATTTATGGTAATCACATTAAAAGCAGTTTCCTTAATATTTTTTCAAAATTCAATTATTGTAGGTATCTAATTACTTAAATAAAAATGGTAATAAAAAAATGTTTTTTAGTTATCTCTAAGTACAAAAAAAAATCAATCTTGCATAAAATTTACTTTAATTTCACTAACCTCCTTTCGGTTTACAATATAAAGATGTCAATTTTTAATAACAAAAATTAATTCCAACCTTTACCGAAATAAAAAAGAAAAGTGTAATCTTACAACTTCTTGAAAAAATGTAGGGCCTAGTTAATGAAAATAACGTAATTCCTTGTGTGTGTGCACGTCATTTGACATTATTTTGTATGCTTAAACAATTGGTAAAATCAAAATTCACTAGTAATAACAAAATATGTGTGATACTGTGTATGGTAACAATGCAAACACTATCGTTATTGAAACTGCTTTTTTATTCTCTCTATTTTATTCTAATAGGCATAGAATAATCATATCTATTTGATAGATGTATTACATGTAAGTTTAAAAAACATGGTTCAAATTCATCAAGATGGATTTGAAAGTTCTATTGTTCCATAAATAGTATAGCATCTTTACTACTTGTGCTTCATAAAAGACAGGAAAAAAATAATAGAACCAGTATTTGATGAAGAGAACTCTTTGTAACCTGAAAAAAAAAAAGCAATCGGACATTAGCGTATAGGAATTTTTTTTGTTATTTTTCATTCCTCTATCTCGTGGTGCTATGCATTATAGTTTTATCTATGTCACCCTGTATATTCGTCTTACGACCGCATAGTAAAATGTATCAAGCCACTTAAGGGGTTAATAGCGCAAATTATAAAATATACAACATCGAGAATGAATAAGCCTAATTCTCAAGGTGGCCTTCACAGAGTGTAATTCCAGATTTAATAAAAAGTGGATTATGTATATACGAATGCAGGAAAGGTATCCTTTTTGCTAATATCTGTGAAAATATTCTGTTTATATGCACATGGTACTATGTAGTACATATGCATGCGGGGACAAAGATATACATGCAGGATTAGTTAGTCATCGAAGTACACACGTTTTGTAGAATCTTATGCGCATTTATACATTTCAGTGAAACATCTTTGGTGCTGCAGTACACTTTTAGATGCGGTGAATGACAAAAGTGTTTGTTGTAGTGTTTCCACTTGTTCGTAACATTAAAATCGCGTAAGTTTTGCATTTGTGAAAGTATCCTTTCAAATTCGAGGAAGAAATCGCTGGAGTTCCAAACATGTAAGTTGATTATTGAGTTGTAATTAAACTAGAACAATATGTGTTAATATTTGGATTCCGACAAGATATATATGTATGTTTCGTAAACTTCTTATTTTATTAAAAAATCTAATGATGATAAAGTAGTTACTAGTGGACCTTAATAATTGAAAGACGTTACAAATGGTTGATGTTTCAAAACTTTTAGATAAATTAAAACATATTCTTGAAACTCAAGAAAAAAAATATATTTAACAACAACAACGCATTACAATTATACTATTTTTGATAATATCAAAGTAAATAATGTGTTAATTCTTCTTTTAAATCGCAGAACCAAATTAATCTTCGTCAAAAATTCAAGTTATGTGTTGTGATATTAAACTAATGATGAATTTATTGACTTTTTCTCTAATACTTTATAACAAATATGGCATATTTTCGAGTAATATCAAGAATAGCCCGGCCACTCTGAAGATTGTATGTTGGGTTCTATGGGTCTTCCACACTTTCTTTTCAGTTGCGATTTTTAGGTTATGTCACCACAGAAAATACGCAGAAATCTTGAAAAAGAAACGCATTTATCAATTAATAACTGTTGTAACCGAGTACTAAATTGTTTCAATTAACTTTTCTTGAAATAATAAATAATTTCATGTATTATTTTTGCCAAAAAAAGTATACGTTTATATTCGCTTATAAAATGCCGGTTTGACTAGTGTTTTTTTTTTTTTTATGCTGATACGTTGGATATCATAAGATGTCACAGGATCACAATTACATTACAAATACAAACGTATACTTTTTTGACAAAAATAATATATGAAGAGGCGTTATTTCAAGAAAATAAGTTAGACAATTTAAGACTCGATTATAACAATTATTGATTGATAAATATGTTTTTTTTTTTCAAGATTTGGACGTGTTTTCTGTGGTGGCATAACCTGAAAATCGGATCTTTTTTAAGCAAAAAGTGTGGAAGGCGTGGTCTCCGTCGAAAAGTAAACACTCTAACGTGATTCTGGAGTCATTATACACCCATACAGCTCAACCTTACGATCTTCAGAGCGGCCGAGCTATTCTTTTTGTTTTTCGTTACTAACTAGAATTACAGCTAATTATTAATACATCAACACAAAGCTATACGAAAATAAAAGTTATACCTGTGGAATGATGTACACACTCATGATTAAATGTGGAAACTTTATCATATTAATTATAAAGAACACACATCAAAAGACTAATTAAAATAAAACAGTGAAGCACCACAAAAAAAAAAATGATATGATGAATACTAGGCATGAAAGTTGACTTCACAAATCCTTTATTTTAAACATCGAAAATAATATTAAAAAGAGGGCTTATTTTTACATATATTAACACCAACAATTGCTCTACGCATACAACAAAATAACCGCAAATTATTAAATTGAAGTCATGTTTGCACAATATCACTCAGTTTATTCATAGCCCCAACATAATATTAGGTTTAGAAATGCAACTTATATTTTCATATCAACCCGCATGAATAAGTATAAAAGTTCAAAAATTTTTGAATAGGAATTTTATCTTCTAGAGTTTAGCCCTGCTTGGGCAGAAAGTAGTTTGCGCTATACTTTTAGTTTTGAAAAATCAAGTATGCCTTGGAAATTTACAAAAAGATGCTTTGTCTCACTATTAAGGTGGCTTTTTATAGGAGATACTACAAAATGTTATTAAGAAAAGTTATTCAGATTAATAAATTATGCAAGTATACAAAATTTAAACAAGATCAAGCATGCTTTGGAAATTTCCAAAAAAGTTCCCACTAATAATGTCTTTTTCGTAGGAGATAAAATGTTGTTAGGAAAAGTTGTTGAGATTAATAAATTCTACAAGTTTATTATTATTTCCACTAAAAAGTGGTTTTTCTTAATCGTTTATTAAAAGAATATAAAAAATAATTAAATTCAAACAATTCTACAACAACTTTCAACAATTCGATTCTGTTTAAATTTTGCACTCTTACGTAATTTATCAATCTAAACAACTTTCTTAATTTTTTATCGTATGTCCAACAAAAAGAAAATATGAAGAATAGCCCGGGTACTCTGAAGTACGTAATTTTAGGCTGTATTGGTCTAGAATGACTCGAGAATGACGATTTAGTGTTTATTTTTCGGCGCTGACGACATCTTTTATACTTTTTTCTTAAAAAAGATGCGATTTTCAGGTTATGTCACTACACAAAACACGTCGAAATCTTGAGAAAAAACCGTATTTATCAACTAATAGCTGTTATAACCGAGTACTAAAATGTTTCAACTAACTTATTTTCTTGAAATAACACTTTTTCATGTAATATTTTTGCTAAAAACAGAATACGTTTGAATTCCCAATAATTGCCTTTTAGCATAGGGTTTTTTTTTATGTTGGTACGTTGGTCATCACAAGGTGTCACTGTCACAGGATCATAGTTATTGTCTGTAACTGTACCATAAACTACATATAATACCTGGTTTATGGTAAATTCTTTAAATATAAAAATAAAAAAAAGATCAACAGAAACGGCACTGCAACAACATTATTCTCTCGTCCGATCACTGAAAGTCCAACAGTATCGAGCGCAATTACCCTTAAATGAGTTTCCTCTCGGAAACACAGCCTGTTTTATCAAGGCACAGTTACAGACAACAACCATGATCCTGTAACACCTTGTAATGACCAACGGACCAACTTAAAAAAACCCTAGTCTAAGGGCAATTATTACGAATTCAAATGTATTCCTTCTTTGGCAAAAACATTACATGAAAAGCTGTTATTTCATGAAAATAAGTTAGTTGAAACATTTTAGTACTCGGTTGTAACAGTTTTTGTGTGGTGACATAACCTGCAAATCGCATCTTTTTTTTTAAGAAAAAAGTGTAAAAGACGTAGTCAGCGCCGAAAAATAAACACACAATCGTCATTCTGGAGTCATTCTACACCAATACAGCCCAATTACGAACTTCAGAACACCCGGGCTATTCTTCATATTACCCCAGCAAAAATGCACTTTATTAGTGGGAACTGAAACTTTTTTGTAAATTTCCAAAGCATCTCTTGATTTTTTTAATAACATTTTGTCGTATCTTTAAAAAAAGACACTTTATTGGCGAGAAAAAACTACCTTTCTTATAAAATTCCAACGCATGCTTGATTTTTCCAAATAAAAAATATGACACAAATTACTTTCTATCCAAGCAGGACTAAATCCCAGATGATAAAATTTCACCTCAAAAATGTTTACCTATTCATGCGTCAATCCGGGGACAACTGTATACTTAAGGCCTATGGAAAATAATCTGCAATTAAAGTTCTTAAACATTGGTGCTAAGAATAACAAAGCTATACTTTATCATATTAGGCTGGCAGTATGGCTGAAAAGAGAGGGTGCATCATTGCCAATCTTGAAAGTCAAGCAAGCAATATGCGATACCGGTTGTTGGTGGGTGAGACCATTCGGACAGCACAGCACCTCTCAGTGGCTCGGTGTGTTCCGGCACTCCTCCAAGCCAAGGGGGCGGCCTTCAAGGTCTGTAGTGCGCTGAGCTATTATTATTGTTATATACTTTATGAGAGTATATTATTCATCACTGGAAATTTTTATTATATTTACAGTTATATTTGTTTATATGTTCATGAAACTACGTCTCTTTGAAGACAAGATATTTTTATATATTGATCAAGAACTTTCTACAATTTTGAAATAGTCTCATTGAATATGTACATATAACGAATCAAATAATTTTAATCCAGGTGTTTTCAATGAGTATGATGTTTGGAATAAGTCCAAAATTATGATGTATAAACTTCATGTCGTGTTTTAAACTTGTAGTTGTAGATAGATCTGTTACAAATACGAGCGGTTTACCCAGAAACATTTAGAAATAAAGTTAAAGCTTTCATTGCCTTATAATTGAAGACATACGAGTGGATGAAGGTGTTATGTTACAAAATCAAACTTTTTCAGAAATAAAGTTTTTTTTTATGTAATTTTTCTCAAAAGTAGTGTAACATATAACCCCTTCATACATTCACAAGACTTGAGTGGTTTTGAATTTCTAGAATTTTCGATGGTGCTATGTGGAAGATGGGTACAAAACACATTGATTCATGCAAAAAAAGACAGGTTTTTAAATGCGACATAGCACCTTCATCCACTCGTATCTTCAATTGTAAACATAAATTGAGAAATTGATGTTATCACAATCTTTGGGTTAATAACTCTTCTATCACTTGTACTTTTCTCTTATTTCACTACTATAATTATATTTTATTTCTTCAACAAGGCAGCATAATGGCAATTTGTTTATTGTCCAAATAGTAAGCTTTTTTGCGTAGTCATTCAAAATGAAGCATATCTATAATGAATATAAACAGCGATGTTTGACTCCGTATTTATTTTTAGAAATTATACCTAGTTAGCCAATTAAACAACATCCCTGTCAAAATGTATAAAAATATACATTTTGTTTACCCTAGCAGTTTATTCCCGAATTCGATACAATAAACTAGATATTCGCTTACTAGTTGATTTTGCGTTTAAAACCGCTGAATATGGTAATTTACAATTTAAACATTTAAATTAGCAATTAAATGAACTAATCTAGCACTCGCGTATACCGGCGTACACAATCACAGCGCGAGATTGTTGCGAATAAACTGGTCCAATCATCAAATCCTTTCAATTCATCCGAGGTATCAGTCCGGCAAAGGCAATCATTGTTATTGCCAGGAGGAAGCCCAATTTGTCCTATTTGTTATTGCGACAATGCATCACTCAAGCCTCATTATACGCTGGTATATATCAGATTTATTGACGGTAAAGGCAATTATTCAATGGTAAAAGTGGCGTTACAACGGTCAGATGGCGTCGTATACATTGATAATTTTCATCCTATATGTTTACTTGTACACATTTTGTATTAATGTAGCGAATTTCCATTAGCTACTATTGCGGGCGATTGGAACATAAAAAAATTCGAGTAAAAAAAATATGTAAATCGTCCACTAAACTGAAAACTTACTTTTTCATTAGCGCTGTGGGAAATTAAAAGTGCATTATTAAAGTATTACGTGTGCTACATTATGGCATGATTACTGTATTACTGAGGTAGCGCGGTCTATTTCTTTTATGTTGTTTTTTTTTTCTTCTTTGAAGGTACATTAACGTTTATTAAGTAACTTGGGTCGTTATTTCTTTCCGATAGTATAGTAACTACTGTTCGTGATGTAATAAGAAAGTGTGCTTTCATGGCATTTTAGTTGTTTCGTACGACGAAAAATAATGGGGGAGAATATATTTTATTGCGATTGTGAAGAGGAAAGGTGTTAGGGCTGGAAAATTATAGTGTTACTTTTGTGTTTTTTTATGCTAACCATTGTTACAGCTGTAAGTAATGGAAAGAGACATTAAATACTGTTAATTATTAGTTAAGCACAATTATATCAAAATATGATGCGAAGCATGTCATATAGAGAATTCCTGGAAAGTTTCTGAGCTGAAAATAACCTGCACTGAAGGAAAAACAGAACCGTTTCCCAGTTGCGACTTGACTTTTTAATATTAGCACAGTTTTAGTGTAGTTATTCAGTTCAATGTTTCTGGTGATGATGATAGCTTTGCTATTGAAACGTACTGCTGTGGACGAACACCCTTGAGTTCACGAGAGTTTTTTTTTTAAGCGGCACAGATGTTAATTTTGATCCCGATTTACCTTTTTCGATGTCGCGTAGAAATTCTCAAACATTTTTATTTTGTAATTAAGTTTTTTTTTAATTGTATTGATTTGATTGTTTGATTAATTTTATGTAATTGTTCAGTTTATATTAAATTCATTCTTTTGTACATTTTGCATTTACCAGTAGTGTATATAGTTCATTGTGATATTCTAGTTTTTTCTTTGCGATTCGTGCGACTTTGTAGCACGCAGATGTTATTTTATATATATTACCGTGTTTGGGCCTCTTTAAAAGGGAGTTCTCTGACGAGATGTCCGTGTAAGTAGATTGTTATTTGATTTTATTGCTGTTTTTTGATTTTTCATTATTATATTAGAATTTTGTTCCGCAAAATTGAAATCTATCTTTTGAGTCAGGGAACTCAGTTAGATAATAAGAGTTGTTGTAGTTTTTGTGCACAAATTATTTATAAAATCTGTTATTATCATAATTTGTTCTAGAAGGGTTTGTAAGTTTTAAGAGTTTTATTTTTTTTTCCGTTTCTAGTTTTCAAATTAGTTTTATTTATTAATCACCTCGGTGAAAGGTGAAAAGAAAGCATTGTGCTTGTTTATATTTCAATTTTGTAAATTTATTTGTTTTCCACGTTTAATGTTAATTTTAGTTGTTTTAACCTTGAGACCACGTGGATTATTTGAGAAGCAGATTTTTCTTCTAGAACAAATCTACCATTTTGTTTGTTAGAGGATTTTGAATTGTCCTTTGTAAATGTAAATTCAGGCAGGTTTTATTTTTGGCCAGGACTTTCAGTCGATGGTTTTGTTTTCCCTGCAATTTGTATTTAAATGTTTTTTTTTCTTTTTTTTTATATAATAAATTTTGATTACTTTCACCCACATTTTTTTTTTATGATTAGTTCAATCCTGAAAATAACCTTGAGGTTATTGGGTTTTTTGCGCCCTTTTAAATTTTTATCCACTGAGCTAGTTGATTTAATTTTTTTTTTAATTTCACTTTTCATATATGCTGGTACCTTCAGTTCACAGCAGTACGTTCAATTTAGTGCAGTTTGTGGTGGGGGATTTAGTAGTTAGCAGTTTCCAAGTTAGTTTACTACTGTTTTCATTCTAGATACGAGCAATTCCCGTCAAATCTCAAATTCCTATTACTAAAATTGTTAACATTGTACTGTTGATTCAACACAGACAAAGAAATTTAATGCATTTTTATACCATTCGTTGTTTGAATGGTATTTACCTTGTGATGCCACTTTCTTAACCATTAAAAGTGCTGAGTCATGACGTGACATTCTTGACGATGGATCACTAGAACGTGCCTGATATTTGGGGTCTGTTTGCATCGTCTGTTGGATTGTTTAAATCCGACGTTTCGGCAG
Source organism: Protaetia brevitarsis (assembly GCA_004143645.1). Taxonomy (NCBI): domain Eukaryota; kingdom Metazoa; phylum Arthropoda; class Insecta; order Coleoptera; family Scarabaeidae; genus Protaetia; species Protaetia brevitarsis. The sequence continues at coordinate 51,747 of RXPK01000651.1, forward strand.
TGTGTCTGCTGTCGCCCTCAGGGTAGCCCTGGTACGGACTGTAAATTGCAAATTTCATAGTCTTCGATGGAAATGTATTCACTATGTTTTATTCTTTACAGTACTGTGCACAGGTGAACCAAATTTGATATACATAACGGGTAATTATATTTTGCAGCAGAGATACGAAAAAACGAGATAGACAGTCAGAGCTACTTTTTCGAGACAAAAACATTAGTGAAAGCAAATTTGAAATTTAGCTGACCGTTTTCAAGATATTTAATTTGTTTTTGTTTTTATGAGTTTTGATTATGTGATATAACTCTCTTATTATGTAAAATTTAATAAAAAAGTTTAGACATTTTTAACGCAGCAGGGGAATATTATGTATACTCTAAACTAAATTTAGCAAGGACTTATTTAAAAATGAGGATGTGTATGAGAAAATTCGACTTCAAATTATTTACTTCCCTTTATACAGGATGGGCTACTACATTCGTGTCGGTCTATATACGAAAATTGGTAACATATTTTCAAATTTTTTTTATTAAAAGTTATACGGGTTCAGAAGGACCATATTTACAAATTATTTTGAAGTATATAGGGTGACTCAAAGAAAAATTACACACCAAAGTTGTGAACAATTAAATGAAACAGCCTGTATATTATGACATATTTTGATAGTACAGACTAAATAAAGGCGAGTTGGTGGTTAGGTTTCTTATATCTAACTCAACTCGTTTACGAGATAATTAACTATTCTTCAAAATGTAGATCAAAATTTAAGAGCCACGCCTGTCATGCATATTTAAGCTAAATATTTTAAACTATATTTATTTTTTAACTAAAGTACTACACCTGATAATAAAATAAAAGTAATGCAAAAAATTATACAGGGTGAACAAAAACATACTTTCAATTTTCACTATCTTTAAAGGCAAGTAACTTTCTTATTTTAAATAGAACACCCTGTATTTATTACCTTATTTAGATTCTAATTTTAACGGTCTTTAAGATTGTATTAATGCTTCCTATACCTATCTGTTATAGTTTCTTAGTAATTTATAATTTTCTATTTCAAATATTAATTCCTATCAATTCTTTTTCAAAAGTAGGCTTAGACAAAAGTGTTGCCATTATTCATTATAAACAAAAGTCATTTGACAATAACAGAACTTGTCAGTTGCGCATCATTGTTGTTCGTGGTTATTTAAAAAGCATTTTAATTATTTATAATGAGAAATTACCCTCAAGCAGAAAGGATTGATATGATTTTAATAATTGGAGAGTGTGAAGAAAATTGTTTGCTAACATCTGGGATTTATGCGCAAAAATATCCTAACAGACGCTATCCCGATAAGCGCTCCTTAGAAACTTTGCTGTAAGTATTCCGAAGTACAGGAATTGTGTTATAAGAACACAGAACGGCAAAAACCGATTACCGGAAATGAAGGAAATAATATTTTAGTTATCGAATCTCTTGTTGAAAATCCGCTTACAAATCAGCGAAAAATAAATGAAACTACAGGAATAAGCAGAGGGAGCATCAGAAGAATTATAAAGATGAACAAGTTTTACCTATACCACATACAATTGCATCAAGAACTTTTGGAAGTAGATTATGATCGGCGGTTTGAATTTTGTTTATGGGTTATAGAAAAGTTAGGAGATAACGAAAATTTTCTCGATTATGTGTTATTTTTGGATGAGTCAACTTTTCATAACAACGGATTAGTTAATAGGCATAATTTTCATTATTACAGCGACGAGAATCCCAATTCGTTTAGAACCCTAAATCATCAACATCGATGGTCTGTTATAATATGTGGGGCGGAATAGTTGGAAACCACGTGATAGGGCCATTCTTTTTTGATGGTCACTTGATTGGTGCCATTGGTTTCTACAGTTTATAAAATATAATTTAGCAATACTTTTGGAAAATATACCTATTAATATTCCACAAAGACTTTGGTTGCCATTAGACGGTGCTCCTGCGTACTTTCAAATAAGCATTCGGAAAGAATTAGATAAGCAGTATCCCAACAGGTGGATAGGCCGCGGAGGTCCACAGAATTGGCCAGCAAGATCTCCAGATCTAACCAGCTCAGATTTTTTTATGGGGATATATTAAAAATATTGTTTATGACATACCACCAACCACACCAAAAGTTTTGAGTAATGTTAAAGACTCATTTCAACAAAGAGTACGCCTCTGCATTGAAAACGATGGCCATAATTTTGAGCATTTTTTAAAACATTAGCAGTTTTTAACATATCAGTTTATCCGTTTTATTAAAGTACATTTCTGAAGTTTACTTAGTTATGACTTTTAATCAGTATGTAGGAAAAGCCAGTTGAAAAGTTAGGCTGATTATTATCGTCTATCTATGTTGAATAATAACAGCAGTTTTGTCCAAGCTTACTTAAAAAAAAATAATGGCTCGGAATTAATATTTGAAAAAACAAATTCTAAATTACTAAGAAACTATCAGAGATAGGTATAGTAAGCCTTAATAATAATAATATAATCTTTAAGATTTTATTTTGACAGTTAAAATTAGAAGCTAAATAAAGTAATAAATACAGGGTGTTCCATTTAAAATAAGAAAGTTACTTGCCCTTAAAGATAGCGAAAATTAAAAGGATGTTTTTGTTCACCCTGTATAATTTTTTGCATTACTTTTATTTTATTATCAAGTCTAATGCTTTAATTAAAAAATAAATACAGTTTAAAATATTTAGCTTAAATATGGATGACAGGCGTGCCTCTTAAATTTTGGTCTACATTTTGAAGAATAGTTAATTATCTCGTAAACGAGTTGAGTTAGGCATAAGAATCGTAACACCAACTTGTCTTTATTTAGTCTGTACTATTAAAATATGTCATAATATACAGGTGTTCCATTTAATTTAACTTTTCTTTGAGTCACCCTATATACTTCAAAACAATTTTGAAATGTGCTCTTTCTGAACCTGTATAACCCTTAATAAACAAAAAATGAAAATATGTTACCACTTTTTTATATAAACCGACGCGAATGTGGTGGCTCACCCTGTATTATTGTAATTCATATAATTATGAATTGTTGTATTGTAATATAATTTTTGTAAGAACTAAATAAATAAATAAGACCAGTATTGTAAAAGCTATAGGGTTGTTATTTAAAAAATTGTAGGCTTCCCAGTAATGGAAATCTTAAATTGCTCCTACCCTAAATAATCCTTCCACTTTCAAATTTAATGGGCTAGAGATGTTTGATTTTCTTTTCAACAAGAAAATCTGTTATTTGGAGAAACGCTTCTTAAAATAACTTTTCCTTCCTTCCGCAGAGAAGTTAATTTTTTTTTTAAATAGATTCGCCTTAGCACAGCTTTTAACGGCAATTCATCGAGCCGTATCATTATAGTTACCCGAAACCGGTGGAGACTCCATTTTTCAAACCGAGGGCTAATGTATTTTTTTCTTCAACATTCATCAGACAACAACAACGTTCATCGCTCATTGTATTTCCCGCGGACGCCAAAGGCGGAAGCGCCTCAAAAAAGAAAACAATAATCGATACACATGAATTAAGCGGGAAACGATGGAAAAAAACGTCGGGTAAACATTGCTGGTTTTTTTTTTTTTGGTGGCTGTGAGAGCGGAAAGGGAAGGGGGGGGTAGTGTGGAAACTGCTGACGACGACGACGACTGCTAAAGTGTAGGGATAATTTATCATAACTGAAAGCTACTTTGCGCCCGAAATGCTGTTTATTGTTTCGCGTTTGACTGGAAAGAAAGGAGAAATAACAGGGGTATATATACAAGGGGAAAACGCGCCGGTAGAAAAATGAAACAATCTTGTAGTCTGTCAGTGGGGAGTAAGAAAGAAGAAGAACTCTTCGCGGGTATGACTGACTATAACAATAACCGCTTCGCCGTTTATGTTTAAAAATATTCCGACGTATATATCTTAGTCCCCGCGAAAAATGTGGCTGAGGACAATTTATCATTGCGGTGGTAACGTAATCGTATGCATTCGTATATGGGTTACTTTATGTTTGGCGTATACAGTTGGCCTATTTCTGTGCTACCAATGCTAAAATCAATAGAGATTTCAATCCAATGGCTTAAAGTATTCACTGTAATTCATTAAAGAAAAGTATGACTTACGTAAGGAGACCTCACACCTTAAACAATTTTCTATTTCATAGTCATAATATCGACTCACTTCGGCTATTCTCGTTCAATTCCAAAGGAAGCATCCTTTCCTTTGGAATTGATGAATAGAATTCTATTAAATGACATTGCCATAAAATCAGCTGCATACCACATTGACTATCTCCACATGTTACCTTTGTACTTATAATCTTCTATATTTATATTTATTTTGTTTCTTGTTGACAGTTTACGACTGGTTTGTGACGTTTATGATTAGACCCTAACAGCCAGAAATATTACATAGATATTTTTAAAAATATATTTTATAAATATTTTTCGTGAGAGGTTTTTGAATATATTTTTCATATTTTTTTCTAAATATAGATAAAATATTCAATTAAAATATTTATTCCATATTTTAAAATTAATGTAAGCGCTATATTTTTTCTAAAATATTTGTAAAATATTTATATGAAAATTGAGATTTTTTTTATGCAATCTATTTAATTTGTCAAAATGAACTAAAATTGTTCTTGGTTATTTAGAATGTATAACGTCGATAATGAAAAGTTGAAACATACATAGGTTGTCTAAAAGGCAAGAACTTGTTTTTTTACACTCACCATACAAGTTAATAATCAATAATTCTGGCATCTTTTAAGGCATACTGAAGGTTTATCAAATTAATCACTATTTTTTAATTGAAGTGTTCTAAATAAAAACAAACGTATTTATTATCATTTTATTTGAATAAGCAAATAAAAATGAAGAATACTCATTTTTAAGTCTAGCCTTGGCTGGTGCCAGGTACAACCTATGGCTTTTTCATATCTTTGGTAGTGCACTCTCATGGCGTTTCTTGTGGCCTCTAAAACAATGCCAATTGTATTAGATCATACCATGAATAAAACGTCGTACAACATTATCAACACCTACTAATACATTTGGAGCATTTACAATAATTGGAGTGGTAGCTACATTCTAATACTTACGATACTTATTTTTACTTTATTTCATAATATTTGAAAACATTCTACGTACAAATAATAATACAACACAACGTATTCTAACCTCTATTTGAGGTTATGACGCTTATCTACTGAGATGAATCTCTTAAGCAAATCAACTAGCAATTTATCTGGTAGATGCAGTACATATATGATGCATAAAATTCCTACAATTATATTATTAAACGATTTCTGTACATAGCGATATTGAGCATTCCAATTATCTTATAAATGCCATGACATGTTCAAAGTTTTGCTTACCTCGTAGTCACCACAAAAACTAAACACACCTCGCAACAATTAATTACACAGTTAACCCTAATTTGCCCTAATCGTATACTATTATAAACTATAGCATGTAACGGACAAACGAATGAAAACGTTGATGATACGCACGTGCGCGTAATCATTCTATGTACCTAATCCATAGACGCATAAACAATACTAAATCATATAACACCGGCACCGTAACGAATAGAGGTGTTGTGTTGACGTTCGCAACTTACAAATATTACAAATAATATTATACAAAACGTAGATATATTAATAGAAAAGTTACAGCACTGAACTTATACAGGGTATTCCACGTAACTGGTTCATTAAAAGTTTATGATGTTCTATTATTTACTTATATTTGAGATTTTGGCACCAGTATCTGTTCGATTGGAACTATAAATGTAAAATACCTTAACCAAAATATCACTTCCGGTTGACCGGAAATGGATGTCAACTTTGTTATTTTAAATAGAGTGATGTAATTCTATTTAAAAAAAAAAATGAATAAAAAATTATATCATTCTATTTAAAATAACAAAGTTGACATCCATTTCCGGTCAACCGGAAGTGATATTTTGGTTAAGGTTAAGGTATTTTGCATTTATAGTTCCAATCGAACAGATAATGGTGCTAAAATCTTAAATATAAGCAAATAATAGAACATCATAAACTTTTAATGAACCAGTTACGTGGAATACCCTGTATACTAATTAAATCATATTAGATATATATGATCTAATTTAATCTTTAAACTATCATTTTAAATAGGTACATACCTACTTAATATGTATGCATATTTACCCATTATATATTATTCCTACGCGCCAAATGTACAAAAGCAAAAATTCAATCGTTTTTTTTTATATGAAATAAATATTTACAAAAATACAAAGCAAAATAGCTTGCAGAGTTATGAAAAATATATTGAGAAAACATTTGCAATAAAATATTATTAATGCTACATAACATATATATTTTTTAAATGTTTTCCTAATATATTTTCTATAATATATTTTATGCATATTATATTAATATAACTAATATTCAAAAAAGATTTAATATTTTTTAAATATTTATAAAATATGAAATAAATATAGTTGGTCACTGGGGTACTCACTTCAAGTGTTATTGCAAAGCTTGTTAGGGGGAACTTAGAAACAGATACTATAAGAAAAAAATAAAAGCGTTGATGATTGTAATTCAGCATTGCCAATTAACAAACAAAGTGGAATTTTATAGATCTTCAACTTGTTCCATCCGAGATTTTTCAGTTTATCTTGGAATACAAAAACAAAGACGCTATAGCATAAGCTTTTTAGGTATAAAATTAACGAGAAAAGATCAAGATATTCACACAAGGTGAACATTATGAAGCTCACCCTAAGTGTTGGGCAAGTTAGGAAGAGTGAAAAAATTTCTACAGCGATTAAACATATTCGTGTTTTGTCGGCTCTTTTAGAGAATTTGGTAGGCAACACTACTCCCCACTCATGACGTTAATAAACACGAATGTATCTAGTCGCAGTAGAAATTTATTCACTTCTCCTATCTTGCCCAACGTTGTTGCTTTATATATCTTAAGCACCATGCTTAATTAATTAAAATCCGACATTTTCTTGTTTCATGCCAAGAATTACCTTTTTTTAGATCTGCCATCCAGCTAGTCTATTTTTACTCAACCATATTTACATAAATAATACATCCATACTTGCCAGGTATTGTTATTCCTGTTTCCAACTGCAGAACTTCTTCATTTTTCCTTAATGCCATATCGCATGACTAGATATATAGATTAGAAAAACGATATCCCAGTGTTGTTGACACGAGAATTTTTGTCTTTGATACCACCATCGTGCATGAACCGTTATGTTGGCGAATTAATGTTTCATTCTGCAAATTTATTACCCTAGATTAATCAGGACGTCGGTTATTCGCCGCTTAGATAGAAGATAAAGGATTAATGGCTGTCGTGTAACGATATGCCCTTATTAATCAAACCATTTCCTTCGTTATAGCATTACCTTTTTTTTTTCTTTAGTATAATTATGGTAAATTGATACACGTCAGGAATTGTTTTATATATGCATATGTTATCTTATTTATGACGCTGTTATTCTGTTCCATTTCGCAGCATTTGCAGTTTAAGGGGCCCTAAATATGTTGAGGCAAACCTATCGATATCCCCTTTTACTCATAACTTGTACGTTTATGGAAATCTAGGGTATTGTGGTTTGGCTTAATCGGTGTAATTCGGGACGAATATATTCCGATATAGTATATAATATGAATGCTATACTTGTATGGGTAGAAATTGTGTATAATTCTGGAGTCAATTGGCTAGTATAGCCAATGATTTAGGTGTTATTGCAAATATTTTTGTCCATTTATTGTTATAGTGACTTTTATATGTATTAAATAAGGTTTGGGAAACAAATGGTTTGTCTAATAGTCTGAATGAATATTAATTTATGGGAAAATTGTAATAAGGTCAATTCTAAAAACAATATTTCATCATATTCTATCTAGGATACAAAAAAAAAAACTAGATGAGATAAATATTCATATAAAATGTACAGACATAATACCTAGCTTGAGAATTCTAAATCGCTGTACATCTCTTGTAAGAAATAATAATGTATGGATGTGTAGTCGAGAGTCAGAAACCCCATCTGACTAACATAGTATAATCAAATAACCAAAACAAAATAGTAAGCACTAAGTACGTCAACGCGTGCAAAGCACTTGCAAAATAAACTGAACTATATTCAAAGATTGAGTAGTTTCAAAATTCGATGTAGTGATTACAATAAGATTTACACTGGACAGATGGAAAACGTGCAAATAGAACAGTATGTAAGGAATATATAACACATTATCGTTGCGGGAGGCTTGAACCATCAAGTGTGGTACGACACAAAAACGATGCTGGACATAGCATCAACAAATGGAAATCCTGAATTAATGAAAAATGTGACTTCGCCGAGAAAATTAGACAGATGGAAACTTCTGAGAATTTATTGAATAATCCTCTTCACGATTAGATAGGCAGCTTTGTTAGGGGCAAAGAAATCCCCTAACTTTGACATTTATCTTAAATTTCGGTTATTTTTGGGGCAAAGTATGCACTCTGTTCATTACCTTAAATACTACGATTAGAGCATTCCTAATTGTAATTATACGTTATGGGCTAAAAGTACTCGTCTTACAGTTATTATTTATCTCATTTGCACAATTCCTCGCTACCTGCTGCAGCAGGTAGTGAATATTTCCCAATGAACATCATTAGTTAAATTGATATCTCTATTGGCAGACTATAACACTTTTTCGTAATCTCTGAAACGTGCTAGCAAATATATACTTTGACGTATAGTTGACGCCTATTTGGAAATCTACCCTGGTATTCTCTACACGCGCATGGAACATTATCATCACAATACTTGTACACATTGTCTGCATATTCGGCCGAAGTGAAATTTCCAATTTTAGAAATAGTAAGAACTGTGTTTGCTTAAAGGATAATATGAACTGTCAAACTGACATGACATACGGCTCGTGCTTGTAATAGAGCTCAACTATCACTTCCTGTTGTTCCTTAACTATATGCATTAGGACATAGGTTTCTAGATTTAGTTTTTAGTCTGAAAGGTGTCTCCTATACGCAGGTATATTAACAAGGTGTCATAGCTGACTAAGCATTTCGCATTGCCTTACTTTAACGACTTGGTTTTAACACATGAACTATCACTTCCTGTTGTTCCTTAACTATGTGCATTAGGACATAGGTTTCTAGATTTATTTTTTACTCAGAAAGGTGTCTCGTATACGCAGGTATATTAAGGAGGTGTCATAACTGACTCAGCATTTCGTATTGTCTTACTTTAACGACTTGGTTTTAACACATCAACTATCACTTCCGGTTGTTCCTTAACTATGTGCATTAGGACATAGGTTTCTAGATTCATTTTTTACTCTGAAAGGTGTCTCGTATACGCAGGTATATTAACAAGGTATCGTAACTGACTAAACATTTCGCATTGCCTTACTTTAACGACTTGGTTTTAACACATCAACTATCACTTCCTGTTGTTCCTTAACTATGTGCATTAGGACATAGGTTTCTAGATTATTTTTTACTCTGAAAGGTGCCTCGTATACGCAGGTATATTAACAAGGTGTCATAACTGAATAAGCATTTCGCATTGCATTACTTTAACGACTTGGTTTTAACACATTAACTATCACTTCATGTTGTTTCTTAACTATGTGCATTAGGACATAGGTTTCTAGATTTATTTTTTACTCAGAAAGGTGTCTCGTATACGCAGGTATATTAGCGAGGTGTTATAACTGACTCAGCATTTCGCATTGCCTTACTTTAACGACTTGGTTTTAACACATCAACTATCACTTCCTGTTGTTCCTTAACTATGTGCATTAGGACATAGGTTTCTAGATTTATTTTTTACTCTGAAAGGTGTCTCGTATACGCAGATATATTAACAAGGTGTCATAACGGACTAAGCATCTCGTATTGCCTTACTTTAACGACTTGGTTTTAACACATCAACTATCACTTCCTGTTGTTCCTTAACTATGTGCATTAGGACATAGGTTTTTTTTTAGATTTATTTTTTACTCGGAAAGGTGTCTCGTATACGCAGGTATATTAACGAGGTATCATAACTGACTCAGCATTTCGCATTGCCTTACTTTAACGATTTGGTTTTAACACAGTTAAGCATTTACAATATACACCTGCACAAGCCATCTTACTTTGCCAACCGCTAAATATTTAACCTTCCGGTGTTTCATTATATTATATTACACTAAACCACCCGATGGCTACCAAGATATTTGGTTCATTTTAAGTTGATTGGAAAGGAAGGTAAAAAGAAAGCACAAACAACGAGATAAAAATACGTCTAATTAAACGTGACTTCCCCCAAAATACGCTTCACTTCATTTCATAGAAAAAAAAAGGTATTGTAATTTACTTGCCTTGGACGTTCATACTTGGAATAAACTCACCAAGATTATTCCAATTTTAAATTAAATACGATATAACCAGACTCCAACTACAAGGATAATGCAATTAAAGTCTGTATCGGGGAACATAGTATCCCCGACACTACGGTAAAATTATCTAAATTAGTCGGGTCAAACTAAATAGCGTGGTCCTCCGGTCGAGATAATGAACGCTGCAGGGTTTCCAATTGCACGGGAAAGCCTCGCTGAGCGCACCTCAAATCACGAAAACCCCAAGTCCGAAGTCGGAGTGTTTCGATTATCACCCGGAGGTTGGTCGGACGGAAACACCGGCCGCTAATAGAGCTGAGAATGTATTGATTTCGCACGGCAATAGTAGGTAAGGATAGGGCGTTGGTAGGGCGGAATAAGGATCTTGCTTTTCTGCGAATTGCTTTTATCTTTGTGTGTTCGATTTTGGTAGGAAGATAAAGTGGTTGGATGGGCAATTTACATTTGTTGCCTACTTCACGTCTGTTTGGTTACTTTAACCAATCGAAAGCATTTTTTCTTAATTTAATTGCAGTGTTTCTGTTGTGCTCGCACTAGATTACCTATATTTAATCATAAAACACTAAAGAATAAGATGACTAACTGGATCATCTACTAGTTCCAGCTCCTTTTCTTGAATAGCAAAATTAACAGCAATAGCAAAGAAACACGAGCCTTTTTTAATATTTTTTTTTCATATGATATTACATTAGATTAACAGAGATAGCATCTGCTACAATTGATTAATTGTTGCGCCTATTGGGATCTATTGTAGAACTTTATCCAGCAAGTCCAGGCCCTTAAGCAAGCTCAGAATCATGGTCAAGGAGATTGCTTCCAGGTGTTATAAACGAAAGTCAACCTTACCAAAGATTAAATACTCCAATTCTCATTCTGGTAGAACAGTGGTAGAAATGTGTTGAATCGTCCGCTCCTCTTTCGAAAATAGATTCTGCGTAAGTGCTCTCTGAATCTGCAGGGACATAAAAAGGCAGAAGCAATTGCTTTGACGGACTCAACTTCAAGTAGTTCTTTAGTTTTAATATGATTAGGTGCAATGCACTCTTTCGTATGTAACAAACCAGGACAACTGTCCTTCTACACTGTTCCAGTAAATTTGGTGTTTTCCTATAATCCACTCACAGCTATTGCACCATGTATCGCAGTTTTGGTTATTCTCAGATCCGGTTAAGCTCCAATTAATGTTATTCCAGAGTTCTATCTTCATTGCTTGCTTTACCGTCATGAGCCAGCACCCACACCAAAGTGACATTGTTGTGTTTGGCCAGGATTTGCAGGATCCCCAGGCAATTTGAAGCTAGTTTTGAGAAATTATCTGATAAGTTGCTAGTGTCTTCAGGCCGGCTTGGCTATCCGATAAGATATTAATCTGCTAATCGTTGGGTTTGTTTTGGAACGCCCTACTGGCGCATGTTTCTGTTGGTATATTTCCGTTTTTTTGTGCAGTGGTATATTGCCCAATACCATATATTCTTTATGATTCATGGTTTCTTCATATATATTAGCTCGAGAACCAATTGACCCATCCGCATACCAGTTTTGGTATTGAATGTTTCTGTTTCGCTTTCCACTCATCCCAATCCAAGATAACCTTGAAGTCTCAAAGGAGAGTTTAAGAGTCTTCATGCTACTTCCCATTTCAAATTTTTCCACCATTTCGATTTTAGTTGTTTGTTTGGCATGCGCAGAAGTATTCTCAATTCTTCAATTTCCGCCACTTTCAGTCTGTATGCCCCATTCCTATAGCAGCTATTGGTGAGTTTTGCGCAGCTGTAGTAAGGCAGAGGCAAGCCAACCTTTGTATCTTTGCTAGCTTAGTAATAGCCTACTTCTGCGTAGTCTTGGTCCGGCAAACCAGCCAGCTATAGATTAATATGAGTCTTACCACTGCTATGTATAGGCAATACATCATGCGGGGTTTCATTCCCCATGTTTTTCCAATTGTTCTGCTGGTTGATATTAGTACTCGTTTACATCTGTTTGTCATCTATTCAGGATATTCCTAGGAATTTAGCATTTTGACTGAATTGTACTGTCTTGTTATGAAGATTTGGTGGTTTTAGGCCAGGTTTCCTTTTTTCCATAAAGAAGACTTTTATTATTATTATTTTTGCAGGATTAATTTTTTGGTTTAATACACCACTCTTCCGTTGTTTTCAGAGCTCTCTGTATAAGTTTTGAAGTGATGCTTGCGTTTTTCCTCATTATGAGTATTGCAATTTCATCTGCATATGCTGTTATAATAGCTTGCATTATTTAGGGTTACAAGCAGGTTCTCAATGACAAAATCCCACAATAGGAGTGATAACACTCCTCTCTGTGGGTAACCTTTGCACACCGGCACCTATTTGTTTCACCAAGCCAACTATATCAATGATTTTCCCTCCAGCATGGTTTTCATCCACTAACGAATAATGTTTTAACTCCACGGTTCCTGGGAGCTCTTATCATTGATTCATACGAGGTGTTGTCAAATGCTCGTCCTATATCCAGAAAAGATACTAGCGCAATCTCTTGGTTTTTGCGATAGATGCTTCTACTCGTGATATGACTTGATGTAGGGCATATCACATGATTTTTCTGACTAATAAGCGTGTTGATTAGGATGTTGTGGCCTTTACTCTAGAGATGCTTTCTTTATGTAGTTTTCCAACAGTTTTTCTGAAATTTTCAGTAGGAATGATGATAGAGTCGATATGTCTTTGCCTCGGCGTAGTATTGTGAAGTTTGTCTTGAAAAAAAAAAAAAAAAAAAATTGTCTCGAACAACATGAATTAGATTGTGTTTACAAATTTAACTTCAAAATTTTGCATACTGAACAAAATTATTTTAAAAATTTGCTCTTGGAGATATATTATGTCAACAAGTGCAACAAATCAATTAACTACAAAACAGACATTCAGAATTTCAGTGGCATTTATTCATATATAACTTAACATGGACAAAACGTTAAAAAAAACAGTTAATTCACTTTTCTCATTAGTTTTCTTTATTTTGGGTTTCATTATATATATTTTCACTTTGTCTTCTGAGTTTCATTGTATACTCATTTATTTGTACGGATCTGTTTCTTGCTTGTTGATAATGTGCATTTCCAACTGTTTTATTTATGTTACTAGGTACTGATGAGTAAGAAACCTCTTCGTAATTTTATCCTTGTGATATGCTTCTCATAATTGTCATTCGCTTGTTTCTAGTTTTCTAATGTATTGTGTGCATTAAGCTGTTCACTGATTGTACTTAGTTCGCTTTTATCTTTGTTTCTGAAGAAGTAAAGAAACATTTTACGAAATTTCAAAAGACAGCTCTTGTTTTATTTGGCTGCCTCTAAACAATTCAAACATTTGTATTTTTCTTTATTTTGTGCTACGGAACATATACCTACAATCAGTGGTGGACGGTGCATACGTCACAGGTGGAGCCAATAAAATGATTGAAGTTCGTATGCTATCTTCTGAAATATGAACATGTTATGAACTTCTACGAAGAAATTATCATTGTAATGGCCCTTGTAAAACGTAAGCTCCGGCCGCCTATGCCTACAATAGTGTTGTACAACTCCAAAACACTTTGTAATATTAAAATAAGTGGAAATTAGTAAATGCTATAAAATGTGTTCTTTCCAATCCTTCTCAATGCCATCATCTGGACACAATACGTCTTAAGAGAATTAGAAGCTACGTCATATATAGCAGATGTAATTAACATTACGTAGTGCTGTGAACTGATGGTACCAGCATATAAGAAAAGTGAAATTAAAAAAAAATTAAATCAACTAGCTCAGTGGATAAAAATTTAAAAGGGCGCAAAAGACTTAATAACCTCAAGGTTATTTTCAGGATTGAACTAATCATAAAAATAAAATGTGGGTGAAAGTAATCAAAATTTATTATATCAAAAAAAAAAAGAAAAAAAAAACATTTAATTACAAATTGCAGGGAAAACAAAACCATCGACTGAAAGTCCTGGCCAAAAATAAAACCTGCCTGAATTTACATTTACAAAGGACAATTCAAAATCCTCTAACAAACAAAATGGTAGATTTGTTCTAGAAGAAAATTCTGCTTCTCAAATAATCCACGTGGTCTCAAGGTTAAAACAACTAAAATTAATATTAAACGTGGAAAACAACTAAATTTACAAAATTGAAATTTAAACACAAGCACAATGCTTTCTTTTCACCTTTCACGAGGTGATTAATAAATAAAACTAATTTGAAAACTAGAAACGGAAAAAAAAATAAAACTCTTAAAACTTACAATCCCTTCTAGAACAAATTATGATAATAACAGATTTCATAACAAATTTGTGCACAAAAACAACAACAACTCTTATTATCTAACTGAGTTCCCTGACTCAAGAGATAGGTTTCAATTTGACCGAACAAAATTCTAATATAATAATGAAAAATCAAAAAAAACAGCAATGAAAATCAAATAACAATTTACTTACACGGACATCTCGTCAAAGAACTCCCTTAAAGAGGCCCAAACACGGTAATATATAAAATAACATCTGCGTGCTACAAAGTCGCACGAATCGCAAAGAACAAACTAGAATATTACATTGAACAGAATATATACAATCCTGGTGTACGCAAAATGTACAAAAGAATGAATTTAATATAAACTGAACAATTACATAAAATTAATCAAACAATCAAATCAATTCATTTAAAAAAAAAGTTAACTACAAAATAAAAATGTTTGTGAGAATTTCTACGCGACATCGAAAAAGGTAAATCGGGATCAAAATTAACATCTGTGCCGCTTAAAAAAAAACTCTCGCGAACTCAAAGGTGTTCGTCCATAGCAGCACTCTAATCTCTTAAGAGATTGTGTCCAGATTTGATGCATAAGCCGAAACGTTCACAAAGATTTTAAAATAAAGGATTGGAAAGAACACATTTGATAGCATTTACTAATTTCCATATATACCACCAATCCAAAAACTTCCATTAACTATTAAAATAAGTGTCGTGGTATCTCAAACAAATGCCATTAAAAATACATAAGAGAAGACATACAAGGCTACTCAAAATCGTTTGGGAATTGCCGTCACGCAGCGAAAATCAGTTTGCTCCATTAGAGGCATCCATTCGCGTTTCCAAATTTTAAATTTGAATTACGTGCGTCGTACCCTCTCGTTAGAATTTCATGGACCGGCCCCATTCTAGATAGGTAAAGGCGCGAAAATCGATGGCGATTTTAAAAATTTAACCGGGGCGAAATCGCAGGCACGGAAGAACACCCGGACGTGGTTCGATATTCGATTCTGTTCCACGTCCTACGCCTTCGCCCGTACTCTTCTTGAGCCGTTTCTCGTCTCGCGAGAGCTGCGAGGCCGTCGCCGTCTTAGTAGCTAGCGCAAAGTGTCGTCGGATTGTGAACGTGACCGGACCGCGCAAAATGCGGACGGGCCTTCCGAATAATCTCCTCATCTAAGCGCCGTTCGGAATTTTTTTCTTTTGTCTATCGAGGGAATAAGTAGGAAGGAGGTCATGTGGCAGGGGTGGGGCAGAGATCGCGTGGATGGAAAGGAAAATGTAAGCAGGATATAGGAGAAAAGAAATCGGGAATTGAGACTGCTATCGCTAAAGTAAATAAATATTTCTTTTTCTTTTGGAGAGAGTGGAGCTTTAACTGCAAGTAGTCTTTCAATAGTGAGAGCTTGATTGTACCCCAAGCTTATTTAATGGTTAAAATATCAAGGAATATTTTTTGCATCCCTGATGGGAGAGAAGGAAATGAGTCGAGATGAAGAACGAATTTGGAAATCGAACCACTCAAAAAGCAACAAGTAGTCTAAAAGTTGGAGTTGCCAGATGAAAAACTGCACTTCCTTGTAAAAAAAAATATTGTAAAAGCAGTTGTAACTTATTATATTATTATGAATTAAGAACAAAATGAATTTATAAAGGCTTTAGAAAGTAACATTGAAACAACATATTATAACGTCAAAATCGCCTTCTTTGCTTTTTAAATTTATTTTATTTAAATCATTAATACCAATGTATGCATGTAAGTAAATAAAAGGGTGATGTTACACTGCGACCTAAAAGATCTGTTGTGTCCCCTATTCTTGCTGCTTTACAGCTGGCCTTCCAATCGTACTCCTTTCAGAAAGTGTAGGATGTCAGAGGACCCCAGTCTAGATAAGTCTCCTTCTTCGATTTCACATGCTCCCAGGTGCAACGCCCTCGAGTTGCACAGTGCTACGCAGTTTGAGAGGAGATGGATGGGTGTTTAATCCTGTTCCCCACAAAATCTATATTCAGATTTCTTTTCCAATCCAAGCTTACTCAGGTGTCCTTTCCAGTCTACAGTGGCCTGAAAGTATTCCTGTTATTATGCGAACGTTGTTCTTACTCAGGTTGAAGCATTCTATAAACCTCTTCTGGTTATAAGTTCCCAGAAGAATTTTACTTTGCCTCATTTCCTGGAGATTTTCCCAGTAACTGGATTTTCTCTGCTCCATTTTTATTTTTAGTTTCTTTAGTATTGCACTGCTACTTAACCCGCAAAAGGGTTCAAGCCCTACAAAAGGCATTCCAGTCCCGTTTTTTTGCGAGATTATCTGTTATTTCGTTTCTTTCCACTCCTGTTTGACCCGGAACCCACAGGAGGGTTACCTTATTCCTTTTGCCTAGCTCATTTAATTTCGCTAGGCATTCCCAGACCATCTTGGAACTGATTTCATGAGCTCAGCGCCTTGATGGCTGCTTCACTAGCAGGCATGATGATAATCTCCTGCTTTCGATAATTTCTATCCATATTGAACTGAACACATCTTTCAATAGCGTGTATTTCCGCCTGAAATATACTTGGATATTTCCCCAAGCTTTCGAAATATGTGGCTCTAGGTCTATATATTCCTATTCCAGTTCCCTCTGCCGTTTTGGAGCCATCAGTATACCATTTGATGGCATTTCTATTCAAGTTCAAGATGGTGTTATGATCCCACTCGCTCCTGTTACTGAGCTTTATGATGAATTCCTTCACAAAGCTGAATTTTTTTAACATATCATCCCGGGGCATATCCACATTGCCACACATTGATCATCCATTACCACAAAATGAATTTATAAACGCTTTAGAAATTAACATTGAAGCAACATATTAGAACGTCAAAATCGCATTCTTTTTGTTTTTTTAATTTATTTTACTTAAATCGTTAATGCAATAGTTTCATCTATTGGCATTTTGCCGAACTACCGCGTAGCAGTTTGGTTCTACCGAATTTTTCTCTTATTTCTTTTGATTTTGGGATTTTGTTTTAATCGTCATTTATTACAATTTATTTAGAGTCGTTTTAATTTCTATCGTCTTTTGTTAAGTTATTTTTTGAGCCTTTTGTTTCATCCAATTAGAAGCGTGCCCGCCTCTTTTTCGCTTTTCCACTGGGTAGTCTATCAACAAGAAGAAAACGAGTGCAGCCATCATTAAAACCCGCACGTACGCATAAATAAGCCTCCGTATGAAATACATTTTGTAAGATTTGGGAGCCGTAGTTATTTTAAATTGTGTGGAAATTTCCTGTATTATGCCGATGCCGTGTGGGACTTGTGCCAGGTTGGCATCTTGTTGAGAAGAAGCCTTTTCCACAACTCTCGTCTACAATTCAACTTTATTGGAAAGAGTGTAAACGTCAAAATTTTGACAAATTTACAAATATATCAAAAACGATTAGCTTTAGAAAGGACACATTAATACAAACTCAACCAAAAGTTTTTGCGTTTTCTATATGGCTAACATGATTTGGTGTTTCCTTGAAAAGGAATATAATTAATAATATTTTTCGTTGAAACAATTTATTCTTTTAAGTGAAAGATATTGATAGTTGTTGATTCAAGTCCTCTTATTTGAACTTGAAACTATGCAGATTGGCAGAAAACCGTAAGCATTTTGATTCAATAGGTTTTCCTTTTCTTATATCATTTATTCATTTTAGACTTAAGCGTAAAACACAACAAAATGCCGTGATCATTCTTAATCGAAATGAAAATGAATTATCTCCAAAAACGCATGCACTAAGGAGGGATTTGCCGTTAAAATATTGTAAATCCTAGTAATATTGGGGGAGTTGATCGCAGTGTGACCATTCTAGCACTCTAGTCTGCCGTTCAAGAAATCGTCCTTTCAATGGCGGTGACTCCCTATCAGATGTTGATCTGGTAAATATATCAAATTAGTATGTTCCGGTCGTAGTTTCCAGCCTATTTTATGCGAAATATTATCTGTTACTGGAATGAAATAGGAGATGCGCCATCTATGCGACAATTTCTCTACTACACATAAGTATATCTGCTCATCTGCTGTACTATATAGGGAGGAAACTGCTATACGAAAATAAAATGCGATATTTATTTTTACTTCCATGTAAATATTTAGTTAAATTAATAAATACTGCGCTAGCTTCAAATAAATCTACTAGTTAAATTATTTGTTTGATTGAATACAGGAATATTTTTAATATTTCTAAATCCAGTAATAATTTAGTAAGTGTAATCAAATCCATGACAAATGGTTGAAAACAGCAAGATCGTTTTTCCCGTGTATAACAGTTTTAAAAGCTTCAAACACTATATACTGCTGTAAAATTTCTTGGCTTATAAGTAAATCAGCATTAACTGAAAAGATTCCAATCTGATCTTTGAAATTTCTTTAATCCCGCTCGAAAAATATTCAGTTTTGTTCATTATTGCTTGTGTATCTGAAACTTATGCACGTGGGAACATGAATAAAACTAAAAAAAACTTTCGCGTAAAAAAGCACTCAGCTTGAATACAGGTGCTTGCATTTTCCGTTAAAAGGCAAAAGCTTTAAATCATTGTATACATGCGTGTCCACTCAAATAAACCAAAACGTCCGGCTTTTTTTATTTAAAAACATTGTTTATAATTCAATAATATAATAACGTACTTAAAAGAAACTAAAATATGTTGTTAAATATGTACATAATAATAAGAATATAATATGTAATGTGTATTGTTTTACTTAAACAGTTATACAGACATTATAAATATTAATCAAAACTAAGGTGCATTCTATTTAATTACGGTTACTTTTTCGTCGAAAAACATGCATTTAAGAAGAAAATAGCTTTCCGGCAAAACAGAACTCTACTTTAGTATATAATAATCGCTTGACATTACATACTCAATCAATGTAAATTAAAAAAAAGGCTCGAACAACATAAATATGAATTCTCCACAGGCAACAGTCGCACTGCATTTTCCTATCATTCTTTGACTACTGGTCATTCTTTTAATTTTTTAAATCCTTATATCCTGGATAATGAGGATAATTTCCAAAAGCGACTTTTGTCTGAGGTTATTCATATAAACCACTATTTTATTACAGTAATTTTAAAACATATATAAACAATTTTAGTAATTGCTATAATATCATTTTGACTAACAATAACGTCAATTGGTGTAGTTGTGTATTTTAGAAAGACTTGCCTTCTGTTTTGTTAGTTTTTATATTAGTCTTTCATATATAAAATTATATTCATACTTATTTCATCTTTTTATCGTTAATAACATTTTATACACTAGTGTATTTACTGAAAGTATTTTAATGAACAGTCAATTATTGTTAGAATATTCAAAAAGTATTGTTCATTTTTGTTTTTGATAAAATAAAGTATTTATTTCATTATCGATTTTTAACATAGATTATTTGAATCTGATAGATAAGTTTTACTTAATATTTTACTGTTTATTTAAGAATTGCATTTAAATCTGTAAATAATATTCCGGCAGTGCTATTTTCATGCACACCCACTGTATAAAGAAGAATGAGGAAATTCTTAAAGAAATACCAAAACCAAACGAACAAGGTTCATCGCCCTAAGCGCACCATTCAATATAACTCCCGCAGATTATTCAAAACGTTTCATTAGAGCTGCGAGCGATTTTATTCGCAATCATCATCTTCCATCGCTAGCGCATCAGAGAACGAAAAAGGAATAAAAATCTCGCAGAACTCAAAAGACCCTGCACGTATTCAAACGCCGAAATTGCCAGCTCACACCCAGACGTCTCCTTTTGAAAGGAGTTCCGGACGGGGAATTATCCTTCTTCCCCACCTTGGGCGTCGCTTTCGTAAAACGTAAATAAAGTCTTGATTAAAATTTAAACGTCCCGTTAGGAACGAGCACGTCAGTCAACAAACAAGATGCCGGACGACGCGTTGACGGTGGTCCCAGCATGTTTCGTCACTCCTTCTTCGCATGTCTTCACCCAGGGCTCGTCTCGAAATTGGTGGGGTGGAAAAATGCTGGTCTTCTTCTCGGACAAATAAAGGAATTTTTTCTTCTTTCTAGCGAGGCGGAGAAAGATGAGATCCCCTGGATACCGGATGAAATATTTAGATATCAACCCAGCCGCCGGCGCATCCACCATAATTTCGTCCGTATTTTCTACGGGTGTTAAATTCTTAAATAGGGAGGTTAAAGGCCGGATCTATTGTTAGACGTTCCGCGTCCGTTTTGCGACGCCTCGTTCGCTCCCGTAATAGGGAGGTCACGATTTGCATAAGGTTAATATTCGGAAGGAAAAAATCCATCTGTTACCGTTTCCTTGTCGTTACTGGATCTAATAAAGTGAAGTTCAGCATTTAAGAGGAACTAAATCGCGGAATATGAATGAAGTATGAATCAGAGAAACGTGCCTGAATAAATTTTAATGAAAAGTAATAAGGGGAACAAAGAGAAAGATAGGGTACCGAATCACTTTTTAAAGTTTCATATCTGAAGGTGCCGGTTTAATGTTTTGGTATTGTGTAAATGCTGGGTAGTATTAATAATGAAGATTTTCTATTACTAATTATATGTATATGATTCAAATTAAAATTAATAAAAGTAAAGATAAATTAAATTGTCATTCTATCGAGAAGTTGCGTTCAATAAAATAGCAACCCCTCAAAATACTCAGAAATACAAAGAATAAAAACAACGAAGAATTTTATTTTATTTAAGGCATTATAGATAACTTACTCATGTGCACCAGAAATATAAAATATTAATAACTCAGTGGCTTAATAACATTAAAAATTAATAACTATTCCACTTTCAAGCACAATAAAATAGCAGTAGTGGAGAAAAATAATTAAAATAAGTAACAACATTAATAAAATTATAAATCTCACTTAGAATCTAGTTAGTACTTTGTTGCATGTTCTTTTTTTAGTGTTTTTCCAAAACCTTTTGAAAAAATTGTCAATACTTGCATTTCTGGTGCCGTTTCTCATCTCCTTTGCTCGCATCAGCATGAGTTCCGAGCGGGTAGGTCGACTGTTACACAATTAACTGAATATTCCCAATATTTGCATGAGGTTGTCGCCTCTTCTGGTCAGGTGGATGTAGTCCTCACAGATTTTCGCAAAGTTTTTGATAGGGTTAACTACAATATCTTAATAAATAAACTCCAAAGCTGAGGATTCTGTGGTGACTTGCTTAGGTGGATTGCCTCTTACATACTGCTGTGTACTGATTGATTGAAATGAAAATGCAAAGTGAATATTAAAATGAAAAAGAAAAGTAAAATTAGCTAGCTCAACGGATAAAATTTTAAACAAAACGCAAAACGAAACTATAACCTCAATGTTACCGCTCGCGATTAAACTTGTCTAACCACGAAAAGATAATTGTGAGTGAATGAAATCAGACTTCTATTACTCAATTGAAAAAATTAATTAAGATAAAAGACAGAATTTCAAACCCACGACGTTAAATTTATTTTTCAAAAAAGGGTTAATAATTACAACATTGTGCAGAAAAACAACCGTGAACTGGAGTTTGGC